>JACVVK020000414.1:255000-462500 GCA_018292915.2 Batillaria attramentaria | reverse complement strand
CCCAAGAAAAGAAAAAAAAAGTGTAATATTGGGGCGGTCGGTGGTCTAGTGGTTAAGAGACTTGTCACCAATGCGAGTGGTCACGGGTTCGAGTCCCACTCGGGACAAAGAATTTTTCCTTCTCGTATGTGGCCCCGTTCACTGATTCGGGCCGATCGTCGGGGGTTCTCTCCGGGTACTCCGGCTTCCTCCCCCCCCTTCTTTGAAAATGTTCAGCCCCACGAAAATTGAAAAATAAATGCAATTCTAAATTCCGAAATTTAAATAGCTGAGACGACCCTCCGCACCACGTGATTGTAATATGTTTATGTCCAGTATGTGAGTTTATGTCCAGTATGTGAGAGAAAGCGTGTGGTTCACGTGAACTTGCGTGTTGGGTTCAGTCCGCGGCGCTTTGAGCCGATTCATGAAACTGGGTAAAGCGCCTATACAATACTCATTATTATTATTATTATTATAAAATAAAGGCAGAATGCCAACCTACAAGCAAACATCATCCCCTCAAAAAAATCGATAATTTTTTCTTCAGTCCGTTGCGTGTAGAGTATTTATTTGTCCAAGCTGGATTCCAAATAAGATTATTTGTTAGAGCCACTGTCGATTACAAAGAAAGAGAATGATTGGACGTTTCTCGTAGAATTGCACCATTAATTTCTTTAACTTCTGGGCCGCCTTTGAAAACTTCAGAGAATTGTACCAGTCCAGTTAGCGGACAACTATCAGTATGCAATGCATACTCGTGATATATTCCGAGCTTCACGAAAAAACAAAAACAAAAAAAAAACAACTTCCGGGAAAAAAAACTGTTCGTCCACCACTATTCGTCTTTCGTTTGGTCGCACGGTCGACTCTGTAAAAAAAATCTTCACACTTGGGGAAAGCTTTTTGTTGGGAGCTTATATCTTTAAGCCCTAAAAACTCATTCGCTCACCCTTTCCTCTCTCTCCTTTGCAGGTCGTTCGTGAATTTCCTGATCCCGCTGGTGGTTCTCATTGTCTGCTACACCCGCATCTTCCTCAAGATCGCGCAAAAAGCGTCCGAGAGCAAGAACAGTCAGCTCAACAAGCGACAGAGCTTCAAGCCAGGAAAGGTCAGCGATTTACATCTGTTGTCCGTGGGGGGAGTCTTTGAGATGTCATCTTTTCGGCGTATTATTTGCAGCCGTGATGAATGGGCGTGTATTACTGTGGCTGTCGTTTTGTCAATTATTGTATCAGGCGGGATTATCAGAGTAGAGCTTTTTGGCTGGGAGGGCCGGGGAAACGAGTGGAGGGGTGGGGCGACCGGGGGGGGGGGGGGGGGGGGGGGGGGTGGGGCATGCGGTTTTGTTTGTTTTGTTCTGTGTGTGTGTGTGTGTGTGTGTGTGTGTGTATGAGAGACTCTGTGTGTGTGTGTGTGTGTGTGTGTGTGTGTGTGTGTGTGTGTGTGTGTGAGAGAGAGAGAGAGAGAGAGAGAGACTCTGTGTGTGTGTGTGAGAGAGACTGACTGACTGACTGACTGAAACGTTTATTTCAGGATAAAGACTTGTAGGCATGGTCTGCCTATCTTACAAGCTGTCCTGCTAATCTAGAAACACTAAAAAGTAAAGGCTAACATGACAAAAAGTATACCAGGCACAAAAGGAGTAAATCTGATAAGAAAATAGAAAAAATAAAAAATAAAAATAAACATGCAAAGATAGAAAGAAGCGCAAGAAATTTTAAGAAAACACATCGGAAAATAGGTGAAGAAGTAAATAGCATGGTGTTTGAAATTGTAGTATACGACATAACTTGTAAAAAGGTAACATGTCATAGTGCCATCTGATAACGAGTAGTTTAGCATGGTTCGGATATTGTTCGTGGACCTATGACTGACGTAAGTATCTGAGAAGTTGAGTTTTAAATGAATGAAGCTTCGGGGTACATTTTAAGTATGCTGGCAACTGGTTCCATGAAAGTGACCCAGAGAATGAGAGGCTTGTTTTAAAAATGTCCAATCTAGGTAATGGTAATTGGAACAGGCCATTTCTTGCGTTGTGTCGCTGACTTGGTTGAAAGAACTTGGTCAGATATGGAGGAGCCTTACAGTGGACTATCTTGTGCATGAAAACACATCGGTTGAACTCAAGATGCTTGGTAAGGGGGAGGAGTTCGAGCGCTTTAAGTTTTTCTTCTGTGGGTAAGGGCCCAGGATGTAAAAGCTTTATACCACGTTTATAGAGAGAATTGATCTTTTTCAAGTGAATATCACCACATTTGTCCCAGAGGTTGGAGGCGTAATCTATATGACTTTTTATATGTGCGTGAAAGAACATTTTGCAACTGTCGTGGCTAACTATGCGGTTAAGTTTACTTAAGAGAAAAAGATTTTTAGACAGGGTTTTACTAAGTTTTTCTAGGTGCGGCTCCCACTTCAATTGATCGTCCACTGTAACGCCCAAAAGGCGATGCGTTGACACTTGGTGTATGGGCTCTGAGCCGAGAGATAGTGTGAGAGGTAGAGGCTTCCGCTGGTGCCTTTGGCGGGTAGTTATTAGCATGCTCTTTGTTTTGGGGACGCTGATTATCATATGATTTTGGGTACACCATTCAGATACTTCATCGAGGCTCTGCTGGAGTGTTTTGTTTATTGTTGCCTCTTTTTTGTCGGATGTGTGTAGTGTTGTGTCATCTGCAAATAACTCGCAGAACACGTTGGGACTAGATAAACAAAAGGGAAGGTCATTAATATAAAGACAAAATAAAAGAGGCCCCAAGATGGAGCCCTGAGCTACCCCATACTTAACAATCCCTTCGGATGAGAATTTGCCATTTAAAAAGACTCTCTGTTTCCTGTGTAAGAGGAAGGATGAGAAGAATGATAATGCGCCTGACCCAATGTTGTATAATCGCAGTTTTTTCAACAGAATGCTGTGATTTACCAAATCAAAAGCTTTCTTGAGGTCAAGAAATATTGCTCCAGATAGCTTTGACTCATTTATACCACTAAGCCACTTATCTATGATGTGAGTGAGAGCAGTCTGGCACGAATGGCCTGGACGGAAACCTGACTGAAATGCGCACAGAAGTTTATTTTCTTCGAGGAATGTGAGCAGATGTGTGTGAATGTGTCTTTGGAGGGGTTTTGAGAGAACTGATAGTATAGATATTGGACGATATTCATTTACATCGCTTAGATTTTTGTTTTTTGGTATCGGGACAACTTTAGCGTTTTTAAGGGCCGCTGGAAATACATTATTTTGAATAGAGAGATTATAGATAAATGTCAATGACTCAATTATATATGGCAGGGACGTTTTTAGTATTTTGCTACTGATGCCATCCAAACCACACGATTTCTTGTTTGCCATGTTGGATATTGACTTACCAACATCTAGCACAGTCATTAATGGTATGGTAAATGGTTTACATGTAGACGTGTTGCAATGTAGTTTAAGTTGTTCTGAACAGACATAATTTTCGGGGTCGCTATCATTTTCCTGGGCTAAAGTATGTGCTATATTTAGGAAATGACTGTTAAAAGAATTGGCCGTGAGAGTATGTGTGTGTGTGTGTGTGTGTGTGTGTGTGTGTGTGTGTGTGTGTGCGTGTGGGTGTGTGTGTGCGTGTGCGTGCGCGCGTGTGTCGCGCGCGAGCGCTGATAGAGTCATACAGCGTCCCAAGGGATCAAACATTCAACGCAAGCTTTGCAGAAATCTTTCGCGGTCTTTGACACCGCGAAACAAAGGCTCGTATGTCACTGCTTGGGATCAAAAGGTACAGAGCATGGATTTCGGAAATCGTTTGCCAGCAATCTTTGAAGCTGTCACAAAAAAGGCGCAGGAGCGCGACAATTTCCATAACTTGCAGCGCTCGGCCGTCAGAATCGTCAAATAAACTACATGCATGCGGACAGCCCACAAAGTAACAAATGCTGTTCTTTCGTTCCGTGCCAATTGCCGAGTCTCTTTTTTTTTTACCCTGGCTCAGCTATCTGCATTATTTTTTTTATTCTTCCCCTCTGACTTCATTTCTTGTGCGTGTCCTTATCTCTTTCTTCGACTCGATTATTTGTATGTTTTTGTTTTGGGTTTTTTTCCCCCCGGTAGCTTCTGCCTATAGTCCAAAGAAACTTTTGGAGAGAGTGCACTCTCTCTCTCTGTCTCTCTCATTGTGTGCGCGTACTCCGAGACATGATTTTCCATATTGCCGCGAATTTCCGCTGGGAGCAGGGCTGGGCTCGGGTGTAGGGCACATGTACCTTGGAGATCACCCCTAGCCTGCCCGGACAAGGGCGGAAATACGTCACAGCGCCAGAGAGCATGTGTGATATACATGTTTTGTGACAACGCTGACGTATGAAACTCAAAACAATCATCATTTACCCTGCTCTCCCCCCCCCACCCCCCCGGTCAAACGAAGTGGAAATTGTACGTCAGCGTTCAGTACCTACCTTCACTGTTGCCAACCTCCTCTGTCTCCCTGTGTTCAGTACCTGCCTTCACTGTTGCCAACCTCCTCTGTCTCCCTGTGTTCAGTACCTGCCTTCACTGTTGCCAGCCTCCTCTGTCTCCCTGTGTTCAGTACCTACCTTCACTGTTGCCAACCTCCTCTGTCTCCCTGTGTTCAGTACCTGCCTTCACTGTTGCCAACCTCCTCTATCTCCCTGTGTTCAGTACCTACCTTCACTGTTGCCAACCTCCTCCATCTCCCTGTGTTCAGTACCTACCATCACTGTTGCCATCCTCCTCTGTGTTCAGTACCATCCTTCACTGTTGCCATCCTCCTCTATCTCCCTGTGTTCAGTACCTGCCTTCACTGTTGCCAGCCTCCTCTGTCTCCCTGTGTTCAGTACCTGCCATCACTGTTGCCAACCTCCTCCATCTCCCTGTGTTCAGTACCTACCATCACTGTTGCCATCCTCCTCTGTGTTCAGTACCATCCTTCACTGTTGCCATCCTCCTCTATCTCCCTGTGTTCAGTACCTGCCTTCACTGTTGCCAGCCTCCTCTGTCTCCCTGTGTTCAGTACCTACCTTCACTGTTGCCAACCTCCTCTATCTCCCTGTGTCCGGGGAGCCGGGATAGCCGAATGGTAGAGCGTTGGACTTTCAATGCTCGGGTCGTGAGTTCGAAACCCGGTTGGGGCCAAATATTTGTGCTGGCCTTTTTCTCGTTGCCCCGTCTTTGATATCACCCATACGTGGTGGAAAAGGACGTTAAACACCCAAACACCCACCCCCACCCCCCTATCTCCCTGTGTCCAGTACCTACCTTCACTGTTGCCAACCTCGTCTATCTCCCTGTGTTCAGTACCTGCCATCACTGTTACCAACCTCCTCTATCTCCCTGTGTTCAGTACCTACCTTCACTGTTGCCAACCTCCTCCATCTCCCTGTGTTCAGTACCTACCATCACTGTTACCAACCTCCTCTATCTCCCTGTGTTCAGTACCTACCTTCACTGTTGCCAGCCTCCTCTGTCTCCCTGTGTTCAGTACCTACCTTTACTGTTGCCATCCTCCTCTGTGTTCAGTACCTACCTTCACTGTTGCCATCCTCCTCTATCTCCCTGTGTTCAGTACCATCCTTCACTGTTGCCAGCCTCATCTGTCTCCTTGTGTTCAGTACCATCCTTCACTGTTGCCATCCTCCTCTATCTCCCTGTGTTCAGTACCTACCTTCACCGTTGCCAACCTCCTCTATCTCCCTGTGTTCAGTACCTGCCATCACTGTTGCCAACCTCCTCTATCTCCCTGTGATCAGTACCTACCTTCACTGTTGTCATCCTCCTCTGTGTTCACTGTTGCCAGCCTCTTCTATCTCCCTGTGTTCAGTACCTGTCATCACTGTTGCCAACCTCCTCTGTCTTCAGTACCTGCCATCACTGTTGCCAACCTCTTCTATCTCCCCGTGTTCAGTACCTACCTTCACTGTTGCCAACCTCCTCTGTCTCCCTGTGTTCCAGGTTCACCTGACCAGCACCGGATCGTCCTCGCTGCCCAAGGCCAAGATCAAGACGCTGAAGATGACCCTGGTGATCGTGGCCGCCTTCATCCTGTTCGGGCTGCCCTACTTCGTGGCCGAGATGATCATGTCGTACGGCGACTACACGACCCTCGGCAAAAGCGTGTACGCCATTCTGGGCGGCGTGGCGCCCGCCAACTCCGCTGCCAACCCGTACATCTTCCTCCTCTTCAGCGCCAACATGCAGTGCCTGCGAGGCCTCAAGCTGTGCCCGGTGCAGGCCGAGAGCTCCCGGCGCCAGTTCATGTACAGCACGGCCAGCACGCGCTCCGACTACTCGGCCGGCTACAGCCGCCCACACCTCATCACCACGGACACGTACGAGATGTCCTCGCTCAACTGCAAGTGACGCCAGGTCCACGGTGGTTACGCCTTCAGGGGAACCGCCTGCAGGAATAAGAAAAGAACTTTAGACCTGGCGTGATGAGCCTCCCCACCCACCCACCCTCGGTCCCTCTAGACCTTCTGACATAGGGTAACATTCACAGCACCCATGGTCATGTCAGTCATGTCTGTCTCTGTTTTGACGCTATTGGACGCACTGCTACATGTGGCATTAGGAGTGCAAGGGGAACCGCCTGCAGGAAAAAAAAAGAAAAACTTTGTCTGGTATGATGATTCCCCAGTCACTCCCGATCTCCTGGTGGGGGGGGGGGGGCATATGAGAAGAATGTGAAGTTAAGACATGGGATTTGGCTTGGCGTCTAAGGTATCCGGATCCTGACCTGTCTGGTTCGAGTCCCTGGTGGGCAGGAATTTTGTGGGATTTTTCCTTTCCAAATCGAGTCAAAATCGCGTGCAGACTTCGTGTACACACGCACGCACAACATCAAGTGTGCACGTTAATAATCCCATTCCGAACGGGAGGGTCCGCGGACTGGAAAAAACAATCACACGCTGTGTATGCAGGAAAACAAAGAAAAAAAATGGGTGACGCCGTACTATGGCTACATTTCCCCCCCGGAGGGAGCACGGTAACGGACTTTAGAAAAAACAAATACCCATACCAATAAAGAGGAGCCGCATGCAGGAACAAATAGCAAACTCTAGACCTGGCGTGATAATCCCCCCCCCCATCCCCCCCTCCCCAGTCACTCCAGATCGTTTTTTTTGACAGTACAGCCCAACACTACGTTACGTTTGACCCACTCGTCAGAGCTCGCCGCTTAAAAACTATGAAGGGCGATGCTCTAGACGTTAGGCACGGGTATTCTGAGAGTACGCTCTTCAGGAACGCTCGGCCCCCATTTGACAAATAACAGGTAATGGATGGCGAGGCGGAACGAAGCCTCGAATCGGCCGGTTGCGTGACCTTGGACTGGCCACAGAGAAGGGTATGACTTACTGCCGCGCATTATTATGGGACGACTGCCAGAGACTGAAATTTGCATGATGGCCCTTTAATGAATCATCTTGCCACACAAACAGCCGCGGCAGTGTTCAGAATGATGACGAGCGTACTGCTTAGGCTCAGTCAGTATAGTTCACCTTCCATGCGGTTATTTGGGGGGGGGGGGGGGGGGTTCTGGTTTCCCTAGCGGTAATGGCGCAGCCTGCCGTCACACGGTGGTCACAGAGCGTTGGACTTCCAATGCTCGGGTCGTGAGTTCGTATCCCGGCTGGGGCCAAATATTTGTGCTGGCTTTTTCGTCGTTGCCCCGACTTTGATATCACCCGTATGTGGTGGAACAGGACGTTAAACCCTCAAACACCCACCCAGCCCGTCACACGGTGGTCCATGACGTCGGTAACACAGATTTTCTACCACTTCCTTTGACCCAACTTTTAAGCCCGACATTTTAACGATTGGCCGGATACGTCGCATACCAGTTTGGCGATATCTTGGACTTGGTATCCAACGAAGGCTACGGCGTGTCGCCAAAACTTTACAGCAGTAACCAATGTATTATTATTATTATTATTGCTGTTGTTGTCAAGACGGAATCTTCACAAAACGGGAAAAAACTTAAACATATAAATTCAGTTTTGCATGAAACGTTCACTTCGTGACCATTTCAATCAAATCAAATACATCAGAAAGAAAGCGAATAAAAAAAAAAAAAAAAAAAAAACCCTGAGTAAAATCCTTCCCCCTTTGTCAAGTCTTTCTTAAAAAAAAAATAAACGGCAGAATTGTCTTTTCTTCTCCGGGATTCAGAACAGGCCATTTGCATAAATGTGTAAATCAAACTGGACCCACAATGAAAGTAATTACAATTTTGGTTTTTTTTACACGTGGAGACGGATATTTTGTGAGAGGAATGGCGTATAATTCCGGTTGATTATTCAAATGGAGAGTATCTTGGCGTGCCTGGCGGCCGTCAGGATTGGTAAACTAGTAAACTACCAACAGGAAGTCACGCCGGAGTTCGACAGCGAGACAGGAAAAACCGTGACTGCTCACCTCTGTCAGCATAATGTATAGATATGAGCGTAGCACTATGTCGTGACTGAGGCAGGTTCAAAACCTTCCCCTTCAAAACAGCTAAACGAATTGGTACCAGACATAAAACCTTAACACAAATTAAATCGGCTATGGACAGCGTATCGTGAAAGAAGGAAAGAACCCGGTTGGAGGAAAAAGACATCGCTCGCAAGCCGGGTTTGAGAATGGGCAGAAAGCGGACAGAAGTCACGGTCGCATACCATAGCGCAGACAATCTAGACCAATGAAGAGAGCCGTAATGTACGCAGGTCCGACTGACCAATAGTACCTAAGCTTTTGTCCAGCAAACATGTCAAAACCTTCTTCAAACACCGCTACACTGATGAGGTTAGAACAGACTGGAAGACTGACGAGGAGAAAGCTCTCCTAATCAGTTTGTGACAAACTTCGTGAGCATATTACGTCGCTAGTGATGCCTGAACTTTGATTTTGTCAATAACTTTTTTTGGTACCATTGCCTTAGTGACCTGTTCAGTATGAGCTATCGCGGCAGCACCTTGGCCAAACCTATACTAGTCTATAGGCTATTGAGTCCAGTGCAATGTCCACGAAAATGAGACGCTGACTTAACACGTTCGGTGTCTCGCTACTGAGGTGCCCAATTACGGAAAACATGACTGGGGTTTGTGTGATGGATCTCCCTGAATCAAGCGGGTTCTTCCGTTTAATATCGACGGCCGTGAACGGACAAAATGTACCAGTGCGAAGACATTGTCACAATAAAATCTCGGCTTGGCGGAGTCGTGTTGAATCAGGCGGAATTTTATAGTACGCACTCGCACAAATGCCTTCTCGCTAAGATTGGGAACAGCGTTAGAACACTGAGGTTCTTCCTCACAGAGATACGTGCATGTGTAATGTTGTTCTGTGGGTCTCCCTCGATACAGAACGAAGACACAGCCCTTCATCAGCTGTTTTGGAAACACTGAGCCAGTCCCACGGAATCTGACCCTCTGTAACTCTGCAGCTCAGAGCTGAGAGCACACTCCCAGATGTGTCTGCAGGATCTGCGCATATTCCCGCGTACGATGACAGGGCTGAAATGTTTAATTTTGTATAGTACTGGCGATACATGTATCGTACGCGGAGCACGCTGTATGCTCCGTACTCTGACGCCAGCGATCGACATTGATTGCGGAGTTTGTAATCTCAAGACAAGAGGACACCCTGACAAGCTCTTGGATCCGCTTGTGTTGTTTTTACTGCCTCATCCCCGCAGCTATCCGTCTCTCTCTCTCTCTCTCTCTCTCTCAACTTATCCAGGCCAAGCCAACAGCCTTGAAGCACCACCCCGTAGACTGGACCTCCGCCCCATAACCTTGCTGTTCTCCCGTGTTGTAATTGTAAATACAGCCTGGTGATTTTTCATCTCAGTTTTCACCTTTCCTACCCGCATGCGCAGTATGTGGGATATTCCTCACACTGTTGAGGTTTCCACTCGACGCCGGAGAAGACCGGCGAAGACGAGACTCAGTTTCGACCATCGCATCACGTACTTCCGGTTCGACGGCGACAGCGGGGGTACTATACTGTCATAACTATACGCCCGTGGCCGGACTTTTCAGCGATAATAAGTAGTACTGCATCCAATTCCTGTAAGACAGTGACACATCTTGTAACTACTGACTGACTGACTGACTGACTGACTGCATAATCAAGCCAATGGTTGTGCTTTTCTGTAACTGTTATTAACTCTCTTCGTCGCTGTATTTCAATGTGAGTTGAACCAAATTGTGATGTCAGTCGCCAGTGTTATAGACCTGACTGAACACGTTTGCTCCGAGCACGGGTCTAGAACAAAACTGTGTGAACAAAGTAGTTAACTGATGTTGATGATCTTTGAACGTTGTCATGTTGTTCTGTTGACTGACTTGAGATATTTTAAAATGTCGTTAACTCTGTATGTAAATAATGACCTGACCTGTCCGCCTATTCTTTGTTTATTGAATGTCGGCGATTATATCGTCATACTGATATTTCCATCGTCCAGCATCTTTTATGGGTCGCGAGTTCGAGTCCCGGCCGGGGCCAAATATTTGTGCTGGTCTTTTCCTCGTTGCCCTGTCTTTGATATCACCCATACGTGGTAGGAAAAGGCGTTCAACCGCCAACCAACCAACCAACCAACCAACCTTTTTCATCGGTCGTTTTCTTTTACCAGTTCCTTGTCGATGTATGGTTCCATGCATTATTCCCCAATGGTTCAGTACAACCAAAGACATTGTTCGTGTGGTGTCTTCATCCACTGCGTATAAATATTGATCATTATGTTTCCCTGTTTGTCTTGGCGTCATTTTCTTGAAATGGGTGTCACGTGGACCATGACACGTCATTTACTTTGAGGAATAATAGTCTTATAATTGTGTCATTTTTACCTAAGTCGTGATGTCCACGCAGCACAGACCTCTCTTAAATTTAAAACTGTATTTTAAAAAGCCCGTATATTATGTGTTCAAAGTTCTCTCTTAGATGTTTTGTTCCTTGTTATATAATTACGTGTGTGTGTTGAAGGATGCGAGAAGTGACTGGTTCTTGTTAGTGCACTTATTGCTATTTACAATACTTAATAAATAATTATTCTATCATCATAACACATACGACGCGGAGGTGTCTGATATTAACTACATTTGTTTTTTGTTTTTTCCTGTGTGTCGTTTGCGTATTGAATCTTCGAATCCCGTCTGGGGCCGACTATTTGTGTTGGCCTTTTTCTCCTTGCCCTTTGATATCACCCACACGTGATGAAAAAAGGACAAACTCTCAAACACGCCACCCACCCACTTCGAATCCCGACTGGGGCCAAACTATTTGTGTTGGCCTTTTTCTCGTTGCCCAGTCTTTGATCAGTATCACCCACACGTGGTGGAGAAGGACGTTAAACACCTTAACATCCACCCACCCACCCACCCTTGTGGAATCATTCGTTCACTGGCCTAAACCAAAACATCTTGCCATTTCAAAACTGTATTTTGAGGATCAATTGTTAATTATTTACGCCACCAATTTTACTAGACACCTGTGTGATCTTGTCGACTAAGTCGTGTCGGTGTTTTAGTGAGACAATTTCAAACTAACGTTGTATATATATGGCCTGTGTAGAGATTTGGTAGTCATTGCTTGTGGTGATTTTTTTCTGTCGTGTGTGTTTGGTAGTTTAATTGAATCCTTGTATTCCGTATTTTGAGGTTTGTATGTGAAGAAAGAAACACGCACGCGCGCACACGCACGCACACGCACGCGCACACACACACACACACACACACACACACACACGCACGCACGCACGCACGCACGCACACACACACACACACACACACACACACACACACACACACACACACACACACACACACACACACACACACACACACACACACCTCGTTTTCATATATTTTATCTCTTTACAAGAACCTTGTATGCGATACATCACTGATTTCAAAATTGCTGTTACAAGAAGACTTTTCAGTTTGCCGTCAGGCTTTTTCCATCAAGTGCTTTCCTGGTGTCTACCTTTAAAAGTCTTTAGTCTTCTAGCTGTGGGCAAGATTCCGGCTGTGGTATATAATTCCAGCCATGGAAATGTCTACAGATATTTACCTACACTGACGCACAAATGAAGTTTGGTGTTCTTATTGAAAAGTTATTGGAAAACACTAAGAACGTAAAAAGATGGAAACAGTTCAGTGTTTCTGCGTTCACAGTGTCTGAAAACTGAAGATGAGAATATTTTCTGTTTTATCGGTCGACTGATAGACCTTCTCTTGCTCAGTGGTAAATTTTACATAAAATTACAACATTCCATGTGCTGTTTTGATTTTTGGTTCATGCTTAGCAGAGCCATGAATGAGTTACAGAATAATTTATGAATCTTAATACTAAGAAGAAGAAGAACAACCTGTACAGCGCTGCCGGTCAGTCTCACACAGGACTCGCTGCAGTTAAGAAAAGGACAACTGATAAAGAGTTTTGAATTGAATTTAATGCACCAGTATGTTAGTCTCATTTACCTGAGCTTACTTAGCCAGAGACAGTGCATCTTACTGTACTCACCTGCATCTGAGACTGAAAAATCATACCCGGCTCCCTCTTGTAATCCTTTTTTTTCCGAAAAAGGGTCCAAGTAAAGTAAACCTTCCGTTGAATGTGTATCTATTGTTCCTTGCTGCAGATTTGTGTTTGTGTGGAGTAATGAATAAAAGTGAGTGTAACTCAGTGTTTGGCTTGAGAGAGAGAGAGAGAGCGCGCGCGCGCTTACTGTGGGGACGGGGTCCTGTGATGAGAGTGTACATACGGTATCAATAGTCTTTCTGCTGCTATTATGGGGTATCTTTTTTGGCCTAAGGGAAGTAACTCCTCTCTCTAGATTTTTTAAATGTTACGCGTGGTTGTTCCCCTTCCCTTGTAATTCACCTCTCAGGAGGAAGTTGGCGAGGGTGAAATCTTTTTCTTTTTGCAAAATGTTACCTTGGACGCAATTTTCATTTGTTCACACACACACACACACACAGGGGAACAGCACTGTACAAACGAAAAGCTTTTTATTGGCTATTTCAATGACTGAAGAATGAGCAAAACCTGATTTTTTTTTTTTTTTTAACGTCTACATCACTGTTTATTATGTACAGTCTATTACAAGTATAGCCAATGGCCGTTATCACCAGAAACCATAAACTCACACTCATGAACAGAGCATACGCACAATAAAACCAGTATGGCTACAGAATGATACATGGGGGGGGGGGGGGGGGCAGGGGAGACGAGAAAAATGGGTACACAGGTAAACTCCCTTGATATATTGCACAGATACTAAAGAGAATAAGTCATAGGAAAAGAACCACAGAAGTGGCAGATGTAATGAATCTGAAATCGGTTTTTCTGAATTTTTGGGGGGAAGAGTTACAAATCCTATAATTTCCACTCAGTCAAGAAACAGTTCTGCTACGTTAATCAAAACATGAGCTTTCAAGACAGTCTACTCACTAACACTCTCAGTTCTTGAACAGTAAAACATGAACTGACAAGCAATTGACTGCAAATGCACAGCTGTTATAATGCTTCGGAATGATGCTGTTAATTAAGAAAGCGAAAAACATGTAGAGTCTATCGCTGGACAACTTAAATACATTACATATATGGCAAACTGTGATGACTGATTCAGTTTATCTGTGTAAGCTCACACACACACACACACACACACACACACACACACACACACACACACACACACACACACTCCCTCTCTCTCTCTCTCAAACACACACACACACACACACACACACACACACACACACACACACACACTAAGCCCCTCAATCCAAGCTCTTGCAGCATCCCTCTTTCTCTAAAGCCCATGTACACAGTCATCCGAATTTTCCGCAAACCATCAATTGTGCTAACACAGACTAGATCAACAGAAGTCGACATACCAGCTGTACACGAAGGAAAACAATGTTCAAATGAGAAAAATGTACACACGCGAACTTACGTCCAATTTTTTTTTTTTTACACCTGCATGACACAAAACCACGAAATGGACAATGAGTAATGATAAATTAAAATTATCCCATGTTGCGGTACAGGAACTACTATACAGGTGACAAAATCATAATGTTATCACAAAGTGCTCATTGCAATACATGTACACGGGTATCACATCATTACATTGTTCTCCCCAATCTTACGCTGACTGGCACAATCCATTGGTAACGCGAATACAACACAGGCTGAGGTAGGGAATGAAACAGAAGGGAAAAAAAGGGGGGAAAGGGAAAGATGTTAGTGCACGTACACAATTTAAATACACAGTGTTCATGGTGTTATGTTCTAGTTCTTTGCTGCTCCTGACATACTGTACGTCTGTTTTGCCCAATTTCCCATGGTTGTTTTGGAAATGCTTAGAGGCAGCCGTAGAGGGAACCTTATAGTTAACAACTGAACTAACAACAAGTTAGACAGCTGGAAAGGCTGCCAGGTGTCTAAGCTTTTCTTTAGTTTTCTTGGTTAACTGAATCAAGCCAAACGTTTTCCCTAATTTTCTAACAAAATTATGAATGCAGGGCATCACATCCGTGGGAGTCATAATACGACACATGTCCTGGCTAACTGTAACAGCATAGGACATTAGTGATGAATTAGAATACTGCCAAACGTGGTGTAGAAATGACATATGTCCGCCCTGGTAAGAACTTAATTGGACATTTTTAGAAAATTAAATAGGTCTGTGAACGATGTCCCGAGTGAATATGAAGCCCTGTGAATGAATGCCCATTTTTCAGCTGTCAAACCAAACATTTCAGTTCCGATCCACAACTGGACATCGGTACTGCCAAATAAAATCAACACAAAAAGAAAGTCTACGTGGACAGGGACAGTATCTCTGATGAGGTTTAAGAGAACTGAAAAAAAAAACAGAGTGGTAAGCAGTGTCTAATAGACAGCGTGTCGGACTTGGCCGATGCGCTACTGAACAACCGTCACCAATATCACGAAGATGAAGCGTGGGTTCAAGCCCAGGTCGAGCTTGTGATATGTGATACCGGTTTTTCCTGGCTACCAGGCTGCTCATCAGGGGGCTCTCTCCCGTTTGTCTGGCTTTCCTCCCCAGCAAAATTGAAAAATAGGAAAGATATTGGGAAGCAGCCCAAGTTTCCTGAAAGGGACAATAAAGCAGTTTTAAAAAAAAAGAAAGAAAAAAAAATTCAAAAGGTTCATCTAGTGGTAGATAACTCAAAATGTCAGCTGATGTACGCAGTCCAGGAGTGACTGCAGTTTCTACAATGAAGTTTACAAAGGATAAAAACCATGAACTGGTCTTTGTACCAATGGGGGCGACAAAATGGTTGCACAACACAAACCTCTTCTAGTCTTGATAATATATTACTATCACTTGTATGAGATGGTTTTGGCCTGCACTTTATATGCAATGTATCTTTACTTTTTGTCTGCTGTGATGAAACTGTTGTCCCATTCTACTTTTCTTTCTTACTCTTCAACTGGTAACCATACATGTTCACACTTCCACATACATTTGCTGATCAAAACCAGCACTGCACAACACTACCATCATGGAAACGACTCACAAGATTAAGAGCTATCTAACAGCGTAAGTATTTGTTGGTGCACTGGTGACGAAATTAAAGGATACAACTTGCCGAGTTCTTTGAGTGCAGGTCACAACCCGACTTTAGTTCCTCAGTTTGAGAAGGAAATCATCAAGTTCTGTACACGACACAAGCTTCCTCACGCATTTTGCCATTTACTTTTCACAAATTCAGTTTGTTCAGTGCTCAGTTCGAGTCTTAGCTGGCATACGTGCTGATAACAATGGCAAGCAAGCACACAGACAATTCATGAAATAGTCAAAACAAAAACAAAAAAAAAGAAAAGAAAAATCTTCAACTGTAAGTAGACTGCAAGTGCCACATGTCAATCAACCATTCAGACTGAACTATTTTTCTTGCCAGTAAGATGGACGCAAAAATGATCAGCAGTTGCTCGGTTCCCAGAAAGCAGCTAATTCTACACACGCTTCATTTGCTTCATGTTGCAAGTCAACTTGCCATCAATGTGGTGTGAAGTGAGCGTCTGACGATCATTCGATTCACCTGAAGCAAATTATGGGAGTGAATTCTACAGCTAAACTACGCTACACGGCACTACGAAAAAACACCTTTAAAAAACTGCAAAGAACACACAACACACTGGTGTCAGACACATGTCCAACATTGAACGATATGTCAACGTACGCAGAGTGAGTTGGTAAAATCCCAAAGAAAAGTTTACAAGTATCTGAATGAATATGAATGAGGTACATGACTAAGCTATAACTACGCTCTTTTTTCCAAGAGAAAAATGTGCAAGAACCCTAACAAAGCATAAAAGAAAAAGAGAACCTGTTTTCAAAACTCAAATGCTTAACAAGCAATGCATGCACTAAGAGAAACACGCTAAAAACTCCACTACATTGAACATCGGCACAACAGAACCAAAGCCATAGATGCACATTATACATAATAATATTGGTGATTTACACAGTGAAGGAATGTTAGCCAATCACAAAGCATGATTCATCACCAACATGATATCATTATAATACACAATGTACTGGTACATGAAATTTATGGTCCATTTTCTCATACTATGACAAAGCAATCAGACGACAATGAGCAAATTCGGCTCACCGAGACAGATCGTAAGAAACAAATGTTCAACAAATGCTCCCCCAGAGCCTTGTAACTGAGGTCTCAGGGGAAAGAAAAAAAAGAAGTCATGTTTACTTTAGTGAAGACCAGAAACATACAGGCGGATTGCTGAACAACCCTAGATGGAAATGCATAATACTTCTCAGATACGCATCCATACATCTACTGCGTATGCAGCTTCAGAAGTATCACATCCGATTTTTCACTTTTCCATATTGGGCAGTTCTGGAAATGTAAGAGATGAAATGTACGCACGTGTACGTGTGCGTGTGCATGTGTGTGTGTGTGTGTGTGTGTGTGTGTGTGTGTGTGTGTGTGTGTGTGTGTGTGTGTGTATGTACCAACCATTAAAGCAACTGATTGTTGCCAAGCGGTCCACAAGGTCTATCACTCTATGTGAAACTGAAAGTGTCTGCAGATGGCTATGATGAGCGTGAACCTCAAATATTTGTTGGATAAACTGGAAAAAGTATGTGTGCATGCTGACCAGTATGCTGAATGCAGTATTTATTTTTAAAAAAACAAAACAAAACAAAAACTAGTACGGCCATGTACTTTCACCAAAGAATCCCCGACAAAATTGTTCACAGATCAAGAACCAGATGGCCTACAGAGCAATGAGATGAATTTTTAAAACTTTTTTTTTTTTTTTTTTTTTGGGGGGGGGGGGGGGGTATGTGTGGTTTGTTTTTGTCTTTTATACCAACTTCTCAAGGAATCTGGATTAAGTAGCGACTGAACCAGTCATTCAACATCCAACGATACCAATTTTCCACTCCATGCACAAGACACTTGGAAACACCTCTATGAACTCGTCAACATGTGTAAAGGCAGGACTTTTTCTTCTGAAGTCCGTTTAACGATTACCTCTATCACCTGACAAAAACCAGATCACCTTTCTCTCTGACCTGTCACAGATGACCGCTCAAGCAACTTGAATACAGTATAAATGTAACACAACAGCTTTCTCAACAGATACCCGCTTGACATGCAACCACTCATGTACATGTATATGTTCTGTAGTAACATCTCATCACAGAGAAAACTGCCAAAAACCACACAAAACAAATGTACAGCAAATGTACACTGGCATGCGAACAGGTGTACACACTGTACAGAATAAGCCGTAACTATGCGATATGAAGACTGCTGTAGTTCAATCTCTGGCAGAACAACCAATGAATTGGATTATAACACTGCTACAGTGTTCACAACCGGCTGTATCGAGGCAGTGCTACTACTACAGGCAAAATGACATCAGCAATCAGAAGAGCTGAGATGGTTCCTCGGCTGTTCAGCTTAAAATGTCACGTGTAATTCACAAATACGCGCACGTAGACTAGACTTATTCATTACAACAGATTTTGCAGAATGCACGCCAGATTGTTGTGATCTAACAATCGGACATGACAGGTAGCTACTACAATATCTATACACAGAGTATTTTTTTTGCCACCAAAAAGAATATCCTTTTCTCAATCTAGCACATGCATTTAGTACAGATGCAGTAAAAAAAAAAATGGAGAACAAAAACAATCTCTGCATCAAGACTGAAGACATTTACGCATACTGGTGTGATTTGAAAGTGTTTCTCTCGAACTTCGACCGCCCAAACCCACCCCAACCACATCCTGCCTCAAAGAGAAAAAGCACAAATGCTCTTTCATTCTTGCGTCAATGTCTAAATTTCAGTGCACACACACACGCTTTTTATGTCAGTCAAGCAAAACTGATGTAGCCTATGTACACCAGAGCATTACAAAACACATGTACATATCTTGCTCAAACACCTCAAATATCCACTACAGGCTAAACGTTGGGAGGCTGGTGGGGTTGGGGGTACAACAATAAAAAACACCGCTTTTACCTGAACTGGCCTCTCACAAATGTGACCCTCCACCACGAAATGAGTCGTCTTGTAACATGAACAAGTAGCAGAGGAAGACTCATTTCGTGGTGGAGGGTCACAAATATACAGACAACAAAACGTGATTTCATCTTCCACAATAGATACTGCCTTCCTCTTGTGTGCTTGAAGTATAAGTTGGCACACATACACCATCACACATTCTCAGTAATTCCAAAAACAAAAACAACAAAACAAACAAAAAAAATGCATCTGTTAAGGTTCTGTTGTGCACATTCACAAAATATTCAGCACAAAAGAAACTGGTCCAAAAGCCATTCATCCAAACCAAGGGACTTATACACTTGATCTGAGCATTCGAGGCAAAAAAAAAACAACAAAAAAACAAACCAAAACAAAACAATAACCACCACATGCCGAAATGCCTGCAGAAAGACAGAGAGCAGGATGCTGCAGCCCAAACTCCGGTCTATCTCTTGCACTAATGATGCAGAAGACGCTACAGGACAACGGACTACAACCCTAAATCCTCATGTCCAATTTTGGACCACGGAGGAATCTCTCTCCGGGAGTTGTCTGAACTTGATGGAGCCGTCGACACCGCAGGAGAAGAGGTGGTTGTTGGGTCCGACAGCGACCTGCGTCACGCCTGATGTGGACCCCACGCTGCGGAAGAACGTGTTCTTGCTGTGCTCACCCGTGAACATGACCAACATGGACGGCATGTTCATCGCCCACACCTACACATGAAGATAGCAAGCGATGAACGTTTTATAACCCAGCTTTCTGCTTTCAGTGCTAGTAAGTACTCACAGCAGTCAGTTTTGATATTTTAAAGCACAAAATACAGGTCAACAATTACACTAAAACATGGCCCAAAGGAATGGCAAAAAATGGGGTCGCATTATCTGTGTACCCATTACAGTAAAGTTTACTTTACACAGCTGTATGATGGAAATCTTTTCTCCCACCCTTTTTTTTTTTTTTTTTTTTTTGGTGGTGGGGGGGGGGGGAGCAGGGATGTCACTGGTGCCCGGACACAGGACTATGACCAATAGACTTGGCCAAATGTCCGATGAAAAAACTGTCCAGCAGGACAGATGTCCGATTGTTTATTTCAAGAGGAGATCATATGTCCGATTACGTTTCTGTTGAACATTTGAATCTTTGATGACACTGACAGCAAGTCAACCAAACAGTATTACCTGAAATAAGTTAATAATACTTTTGTTTTTCACTTTTCTTTGCCAATAAGTTTATGTCCTTTTGTTATGGTCTTACTAGTCAATAAATCCCCTTTTCCTCAGTGTCTTCCACACTACTCACATGTATGAAGGACACAATGAGGCAAAGAGTTTAACCCTGACCTGTGTTTTATGTGGTTCCTGTTTTACAATGCTTTATTGTTGCGCGCCAGAATGTCCTATTGTTTCGTTCCAATTCAGGACAAATGTCCTATTCATCTGCCACCTTCCAGGACATTTGTCCTATAGGTTTCAAGCTCCAGTGACATCCCTGGGGGGAGGGGGGGGGGGCACGGGGGAGCGGCCTGATCATGCTGTTACAGATTCTGTAGCATACTGAAATGCCTCACACCGACGCTGAGCTGTAGGTTGTATGACTTCAAGCAGTCCTGTCTTCAGCCGGTGAAAAGGATTGTGGGTTTGTTTGGGGGGTTTTTTGTTTCTTTTTCGCTGCCCCAACTCTCTGCCAGCGCGAGTGGTGTTCCTCCCAGGTCATGGGTGGAGTCCACGGAGGGCTCAAAGGCTGGGGCAATTTTTTTTTTTTATGCATGATGATGGAGATGAGGATGATGGTAAGGTGATGCCACTGAGGTCCGTGACTGGGACTTGCAGGACAGGGCTGCATACCACGCTTCCTGTCACAAATATCCCAGCGTTAACCAGGTCCGGGAACTACGGCACCTGCGGTGTCGGCCGTGTAATCATCCACATCATAAGACATGTCATACCAAAGGAAGCACCCCCAAAGTCGCACCCGTGAAGTGGGTGAATCTCGGCTGTGTGGCAACAGCCTCCCCATTGGGCCCATAGCACACCCGCTCTGGGTAGGAGCCGACCTAGGTAGGAAAAATCCCGCTTGCCTCGGCTGGGACTCGAACCTGGGTCTCCCGGTCCATGGTCCAAAGTGCTAACCACTACAGTACGGGAGCCGGTGTGAAAACGGATTGTTACCAAGTTATTCCTCTGCGCTGTTGTTTTCACAGCACCTAAGAAATGTTCACCCACCTTGATATCCCCCTCGGCAGAACCAGTGACAAAGTATTCTTCCTGTGGATCCACAGCTAGACACTTGATAGCCGAATCGTGCGCGTTAATCTGCGAGCGCAGCGCCCTCTGTCTCAGATCAAATATGCCTGACCAAGTCAAGGACAAACACTTCAGTTTGCCGTCACAATGACTGACTGACTTTCATTTCGTATTTTTGATGGGCGTCTATGATACATGCAGAAAACGTTATGCGGGAAAAAGTGTAATTACATCATTCCAGACAAAATCTAGCTGGATGAAGTACCTGGCATATGACTCTAATTATTATAATAATAATAATAATATATAGTACTTATCTAGCGTTTATTCTCGCAGAAAGCAACTCATAGCATGCCACACACACACACACACACACACAGAAAAAAAGTAAAACACACACATACCACAGTGCACGCGCGCACACACACACACACACACACACACACACACACACACACAAGTAAAACACACACACACAACACACACACACACACACACACACACACACACACACACACACACACAACTATCCTCCTACTAGAATTACACATGACATCAAGACAGCCGTAGTCTAGCAGAAGCACAAAGGATACATATGTCGCCCTTCCGTCCTCCACTGATCAGAAGCTGGTGTTGTGGAGCGTAGATGATGGCAGGACTACCGTGCTCATGACAGGCAAAAGCTGCAACAGGGAGAAACAGTGAACACACTCAGACACATCTGGCTACACCACACGCATTCTCATCTGACCACATCCCATGACTGTATTCACACATGGTCTACGTCTATGTTTTGCTGCAACACACAACATATGACAAAACAGCATTGCATGTGTTGATACCTGACAGGTAGCACAACTGCAATTTGGGAAAGCACTGGAAAACATTATTTATAATGTTCCCTTGCATGCTGACTTATTTGATGATGAAAGATCTACAAATAAACGCGCTCCTCTCATTCAGTCTCGGCGGAACAAATCAAACTGAAATTGAGACAGAACAAACGCATCATCATTCAGTCAAAGAATCATATCTGTAGCTGGGAAGATTCTGCAGTTTCATAAAGAATGCTGGAAGCTGTTGGAGAACTGTGAATTGTCTAAGAGCAAAGCGGAATAAAACGCATGATGTAGGAGCATACCGTGGACAAGGGCGCTGCGGGGTGGTAGCAAAGTGTCCCACAGACAGACGTTCTTGCTCTCCGACGAATGGCCAGCTGTGGCGATCAAACTGGAGCACCCAACAAACGTGAAGTCACTCGTCGTCTTGTTGTGACAAGAAAGGCTCTGCAAGGAGGCAGAAGAAAAAGGCATGTGTACCGACCGCTATGTTACTCTCACACAAAATGTTACACCCCTACACTCCACACAGGAAAGCCTGTATCTCTTACAGCCCATGCAAAAATCACAATTTTACTTCAAATCTTCAGATCACTAGAAGCCACTTCAAGCCACTTTTATGCAATTTGCAGCGGTCTCGGGCCTAGCGGGGAAGGCCCACACCTTGCATGATAGTGGCTTGATGTGGCTGCTACTGGTATGCAGTGGCTGGTTCCTTTTAACCAGTCTTATCATACAGCGGGCAGGGAGTGGTCGGGCTCGGGCTCTTAAGAGTTAGTATTCCAGTTCTCAGGAAATCCCCCATCTTTACTCTTGACACTGATCACGTTTGTCTGGTTGACAATATAACCCTTTCACCATTCAACTGTCAGCCACTGCCTTTCCTGATGCCTTAACCCTGCACGCTGTTGACAAAATACATTGTACATGCAATACCCTTGGCCCAGGCCGTCTCTCTTAGACACTGTCTATAATTTTCACCCCATTCTGGTCTCACAACCTGCAGGCCTTTTTTCCTTTTCATTCAACGTCACCTGCCAGCACTGAGTTTGTTTTTTTGTTTTGTTTTTTAACCTCAGTTACATGCAGGTCGCATCAAGCCAATTTTTTTTTTTAACGGCTGAGCGGTCCTCCTTCATTGGTTCCTTTTTTTTTCTTCTTTTTTTTTTGGACAGAGATTACAAACAGGAGCCATGTTTGTACTAGTGACACATTTGACACGTTCAGAGTACTCACAGAAGAAAAGAGTGAGGGTCCACAATAACAGCCCTAGCAATGAAGAAGAAGTGCTACCAATGGTCTCCAGGGTATCCACGGAGTGACTTCTGCACTTTTTTAACTCGATAGGCAGGTCCAGCACTGAGTAATTTGAGCAAAACTTCTGACCAGGGATTCAGGAACTTGCAGAGGTATTTACTGTTAGGTGTGGGCCGTTTCTACAAGAAGCATGTCTAGTGTATAGTGTACAGCCTGCTGTACTCACCATGATGGGTTTGTTGAAGTTACTGCCCAGTCCAACTTGCCACAGACAGATAGATCCTTCCACATCACTCACACAGCACTGAAATGAAACACAGCAAAAACATAAGTTGTGCAATGTGAAAACACTTGTGCACCATACAACAGGGCTTGTGGTAGATATTTTTTCTGAGGGTCAGCATGACTTCCAGCAGAAAAATCTGAGGGTCAGCCTACTCTAACAGACATAAACGCCGTACATTTCAGAGTGTCTGTGGCGACTGCTCTGACGATCGATCGCCGAAGATTGAAACAGGAACTGTGAAAGCTGTGCATCATGCTATCAAATTTGATTATCACGCGACGCACTCCTGCTCCAAAATTTTAAAATCTGTGCGTCAGTAAAACCTCCAGTGATTTTTTTTCTGCGTCATTTCGTGATTTCTGTGCGTCAATACGCACAGTTTGTGCGTTAACACAAGCCCTGTACAAGGAGGTAAAAGACTAAAGCTGTAGTTAAATCTTGCAGAGTGACAGCATGACAGCAGGCAGAATTAAACATATGAAGAATTAAACGGGCTAATTCCATCTTTGCTAAGCCAAATTATAGTTTGAGTGTGCAAGCGCGCTCCAAATACTCTATCTTGATGATTAGCACAGCTCCTAATGCGATACAATGTTGTTTACACTTTGCGCGAGCGGTAAAACATTCAAATTCTAAACCTGCTGTTGGAGCACTCAGTACGACGGCCGTTTCATCGAGTACACTTCTGTTGGCTCAGTGCCAGCAATTTAAATGCTGTCATTGTCCAGGTGTCTAAGTGGTGTGATGACAGATACAACAAAAAAACGCTCTGAACAATTTGTGAGCATAAAACTGGTAGTATTAGCCCCTTTAATAGTAGCAGCAGAAGTTTCTTTTGTTTGTTTTTTTCCCCCTTTCAGCCGCTTCAAGCCTTAAATTGTTTGTAAAGTCCGCTAATCTTTCTTCTGTAGATGGTGTAACCACTACAACTGCAGACCTAGACAACACAAGTCATCATCAAAGTTTCACTAAGCATAAATGCCACTGCAGTATCAAATACCAATCACAAAAGGCAACGGACAGCGAAGGACAAGTGTACACCGACCTTATTGCCTTGAGCGTTGAAGAGGACTTTGGTCACTTTGGGGAAGTTGCCGGGTTGCCGGAGTGTGGTGACTGGCTGCCCATGTCCCCATTCCCACAGTCGCACGCAGCCATCAGCACTGCCCGTCAGGTCTGTAAGAACAGAACTGGATGAGTCTAGAATCATATCAGTAATAATCAGGAAAATTCTGGAAACACTTTCAAAATGCTGACTGTCTGTGTTCTAAGAGAGTTTGTATTATTTACACAGAAAAATAACCAGCCCGAATGAACAGTGCCACATACCACAGGTGAAAATCAGATGCCCCGCAAGCGGGACTCAAACTCCCAACCTCTTGCGCTGGTGGCAAGAGTTGTTACATGTACCACTACTCCGCTGATTGTCCCACAAATAAAACAGAAGACAACAGTACTCACAGTACTGAAGGGTAGGATGGGATCCAATGCGCCTCACTCCCGTCACGGAACGCCGCATGTTCTGAGAAGAAGAAAAACAAAATTCTAAGAAATTCAAGAATCTGCCTCTAAATTGCTCCTCTCATCAAAGGAATACACACACAAAACTGGCTGATCTAGAGCGGACTCTGCAAATAAGAAGGTAGTTTATACAGCAGAATTTATTCACATTTGCTCAAGATGGGTATTTCAGATACATGTAATCCATAGCTAATGCATACCCCTACAACCCCAGCATTTCTACATAACAGATGTAAAAGCATTTTTTATATATCATTTCCCAAGAGGAAGGAAAGTTTCATTTAATGGTCAAAAATACAAAACTACTACATGTATTCAGACAACAACAAGAAAAAAGCGAATGCAATCAGATACAGGAAATGATTTTTAAAAAATTATGTTTCTGACTAAGACACTTTGGAACATCAAGAACTTGTCCTAGCTCAACACTGGCTTGATGTGTGAATGGTTTCGAGAGCTGGCTGGCTGGCTGGAATTTACCATGAAAATTTACCATGACAGATTAATGTTAAATAAAAGTGATCAATCAATACCTGCACACTGACTAATCTAATCACAAGTAGTTATCATGTTTCCCAAAAATGAAAAAAAAATGAAAAAAAAAATTCATCAGATTAAAAATGTTGATGTGATTACAAAAAGAGAAACAAAAACTGAAGACAGAATCAATGGACAAGACTACACACTTACAACAACAAAAGCTTCACACTGACGAATCAATGTTTAAAATCTTAAGGTAAGTGCCACCAACACAGAACATAAAATAGACTGTGTGCATGATACTAAAAATAAATTGGCTTTAGGATGTCCCCACCCCCACCCCCTCTTTTTTCCTCTTTTTGTCTTTTTGACTAGTTTAGGGAGAAACACTGGATAAGGGTCTGAGGCATAAATCAATGAAACAACAGCACATCACAGAAGTAACTGTCGATTTCACAGGTCATGAATGGAAATTTGTTCTCACGTTCAAAACACTGGTTCAGTAGTTAAACACTTAGAGAAATAGGCAACATGTCACGAAGTACGTGTGTTAAGTTTTCACTGCAAAAACATCTGTCGTGTTAAACCCTGTTTTTCCACATTACATATTACATGCCAGTGTGTCTCAGTGTAAGTTTGCTCTCAATGCCATATGACGACGGCTCTGAAAGCTAAATAAGTTTAAGGCTTATGCATGTCAGACTTAAAGCAATATCATGGAACGCTGGTGAGAAAAAAATGTAATTGTTGATCAGTGTTCACACAAGTGCCACAAGCAAATGACAGATAAAATTATGTATACAGCACACACACACACACACACACACACACACACACACACACACACACACACAAAGAGATAGCGGGATGGGGGGAGGTAAGGGGCCCATGCTCAGTTGCTCAAGCATCCACACACATGCATACAGATACAAAAACATGCTGGAATATGTTGAAACAACACAGACAGGATGGAAGAAGATGAGACGATTACTGTAGGCATACTCATAACTGCATTTAAGAAAAGCTTTAAACTGGTTGCAAAGCAGCAGCAATTTTTTTTCCCTAAACAAACCTAATCTGCCTGATTCATCATACGTGTCTACACGAGAATGAACACAAGACTTACGTGTGCATATGTGTGCTGAGGTCACTGATACCAAAAGTACATTCATTCACAAACAAGAAGATCTAACTGAACGTTCTGCTACACTCATCTTTTTAAAAAAAAAATATATATATATATCAGATGGTACATAAAATAGACCATATACCCCAATGACACCTTCAATTTTCTTCTTTTTTTTTTTTTTTTTCTTTTTTTTTTTTTTTTTGGGGGGGGGGGGGGGGGGGCGCTTTCTCGATTTCTATGCAAAGAAGAGCGACCTGACTCCCCCTTCTGATCCTACCAACAATCATCATATACATATAGTGTTTGGACCACAAATGACCAGACTGTATTATTTTGAATTTTTCCCCTCTCCCTCTCCCAACAAAATACTCCCCAGGAAGCTTTACTCTTTGAATCTGCATCTAGGATCTATTAGCCTTTGCACTGACCACAAATTTCTGTCCTATGTTTTCTCCTGTGTCCATGGAAAGTCCCCACAGTATCGCCCTGAGCTCAAT
Source organism: Batillaria attramentaria (assembly GCA_018292915.2). Taxonomy (NCBI): domain Eukaryota; kingdom Metazoa; phylum Mollusca; class Gastropoda; family Batillariidae; genus Batillaria; species Batillaria attramentaria. The sequence goes on along the minus strand of JACVVK020000414.1, from coordinate 435,722 downwards.
GATACCCCACCCAGCACTCTTTGTTCCTCATCTCAGTCCCACCTGTCCATCCCTGACCACAAAGATGCACTTTGGAGCTCGCACTTGCAAGTGCTCTGCCCCTGCTCTGTGGAACGCACTGCCATGCCGCCAAATTTGAAATCCAGCTGTGCGTGGAGGTTTTTTTTTTGTTTTTTCCAGTGCCCCTGCTCTGTGGAACGCACTGCCATGCCGCCAAATTTGAAATCCAGCTGTGCGTGGAGGTTTTTGGGGGTTTTTTTCCTTGTGCCCCTGCTCTGTGGAACACACTGCCATGCCGCCAAATTTGAAATCCAGCTGTGCGTGGAGTTTTTTCAGTGTCCCGCTCTGTGGAACGCACTGCCCCCAAATTTGAAATCCAGCTGTGCATGGAGTTCTTTTCAGTGCACTACGGATCATCAAATGAAAAGATGTCAAGGCAACGGCGTGACGAGGCAAATCTAGGTGTCAATGGGGTATACATATACTAACAGAATAACTAATATATACATAAACAGGAAGAGACACAACAACTACTAGATGAAAGCTGCAGCTAGCCAGCTCCACACAGAGCAAACACACTGTCCCTCTGTTGGGAGCGACAGTGACAGCGACGAACTGCTACAGTGTACACGTAGCCAGGCTCACCACGCCGATCAGCCTGCGACTGCGGTCCAGGATACAGTGGGTGAGGGCCGGGTTCTGTATACCTAAACTACTGAGACTTTTCACCTGCATCCCCAAGCACATCGTGCAGCGTCAAGGAGAGAAGAGAGCCATCAAAGCCACCGTAAGCACCATACCACAATTTCTCTTATATTTGCACAAACTGGGGGAAACGGGGGCAAAAGAATGGGAGTGAAGAGAGGAGAGTTGGGGATGAGGGGTGAAAGATGGCGATGAGGCAACTCTATTGAACCATGCATCTTGAATCATCAATTGCATTTTACTCATTTTCACTGTAAACGGTGGATGTATGATTCCATACTATATATTGAAAGTCTATGACTAACATTCTGTTTGAAGGCCTGCAGCAATTTACAAATTACACAGAAAGGTCGAAACCAACTTAAGAACAGTCATCTTGGCATCAAAATGGCTAAAACAAGTCACACACTCAAGAGGACCAACAAAGGCGTACAGTGGTTACTCTAATAACAATTTTGATGAAGGTCTAGAGAACATCACTCAGGGCTTAAAATAGTTCATGATCCAAAAGGTGGAAAAGCGTGTAGCATTTAGTGACGGAGTGGCAAAGCTACGAGCGAGCGTCTGCAAAGCAGACACGTTACACTAGTGGGACCATGCTCCCCCGCTTTTTATAAGACTAAAATCTGTGCAATTTGGTGCATTTTTGGATGATTTTATGTGCTTCAGAGGAGGAAACATCTTTTTGGGGAGGAATTTTTGTAAAAAAAACAGACCAAAAATCTGTGCGATGCTGGTGCGTCCTGGCATGATTTTAAGTGTTTCAGAGGAGGAAACACAATTTTGGGGCGGCGAGGAACATTTTTAGCCGAAGGTGGAAATCCGCCAAAAAGGTGGCAGATTTTAAGCCCTCTTGATTCAACTTCAGACTACCATCTCTGTCAAAAGTCACGCAGCGCTACAACTGCGCTAAGCACTTGGAAATGTCGAATCTGTATATCAGTGCAGACAACCTAAAGGTTAAAATATGTGACCGTCCACGAGAAAACCCGGCGCAAGACGCACGGCGCTGTTCCGGTTCCGAACTAAAGGCTAACATAGGTCAGCGGGTGCTATCTGGTCGATATTGAGATTTTGCCAAAATCTGGTAGTTCTGCCCTTAAATTATCATGTCTTAAAAGGATTTTTTTTTTCACTGTAAAGAGCAAGGCTGTTTCTTTAAGATGGCTCCAAAAACAAAAAATTGAAAATTTTGCACTTAAGCCGTTTTTTTTCATGGAAGGTCACATATATTAAAACTATGCAAAATGTTGTCCTTTTCCCCCTCAGTGATCTGAAGACACTGACCTCAGTACTTCATACTGATTTGCCTGACTGACCTACTGGAAAACATAAAAGCCTGGACACCACCACCAAACGAATACTGTTCATCTACTGTCTACAGAACCAACACAGCATGAAAGATCCAACACCACTGTAGCCATTCTCTACACTGATGTGCAATGGACTGTGACTGTGGTATGTTTGCAAATCTGTCAGACTGAGAGCTTTCTGAGTGGCATGCAAGATGAGAACTAATGTTCAGTGACAGTGTTAGGACGATGATTTTGTTTAACACTGAAAAAAAAAGTTTACACACTTTGTGTTTGCGTTCTGTGCAGTGGCTTCTGACAACTGCACTGACCATGTGTACAAACAGCTATCAAGTGTGAGCAATTCTACACGGACGTATTATACAAGTGACTACAGGTATGCACGTGTACGTTTATCCAATATTCCATATTACCTATATATTATAGGATAAGATATAAATGGGCAAAACCTCCAAAATCTAGACAGTTCATCATGTCATCTAAAGAGCTGAGACACGCACACTCCTATTGTGATACTGCATCTGTGCGCTGACAGACAATTATCCATAAAATTATGGACATTTAGAGTATGTTGTATCTGCTTGTATCCTAAGAAGGTAGAATTTCGTCTTCTTCTTCTTCTTTTCATTCAGTGAAAAAAAAAAATCTCCAAGAGGTACAGGTTTGTGTGTAGCGCCGAGCCTACATCAACCTGATGCCCTAGTAGAACATTTTGACAGTAAGCGGCGTATATTACAGCTAGAAAACAGGAGTTACTGGAGAGGACGTGAAGATACAGATCAAGAAAACTGAGCTAGTTTCTCTCACCATCTTAGAAGGCAGTTTGGGCTGCTGCAAATCGCAAGCAACACACAAAAGGTGGGGTTATACACATAGAAGAATACACACGAGCTGTACACGTACAACAAACACGGTAAATACCTTCAAAAGACAAGGGCATGATTCAATCACAAGATGATATAATGAAAAAGTCTTCACAAACAGGAACTTTAAAAAGAGAAGCAAGTTCAGTCGTAAATAAAGTACCTTCTTGTGAGGCTAATCCATTTGGAGTATTGCAAACAAAAAGGGGGTCTTTGATTAAACGAAAATTAAACGGCAAACCCGATTCAACTTCCAGGACAGGCAAGCACAGAGTTAAGTACAAGGTTTAGAAACAAGCAAAAGCAAGGCATTACTAGATTTAGTTTCCCTAAGTTTAGCAGGAGCATGCAGTACTAAAATTCTTTCCTTGAGGTTACCACTGATCCACTTGATTCAGCGTATGCACTATTATCAAAAACACTATGAGAAAGATCATTTTCAGAAGGTACAGGACAAGATTATGAAAAGCTGCCCGCACTTGTCGAGTAAGGTAACATATCTGCCTGTACACTATAGTGCAAACTGTGGAAGACATGAACTGGTCAAGGCAGTTAGGGCTGCGCCTACTGAAACTGGAACCAACAGGCAAAGCTGAGAGAAGAAATGAGAGAGACATGAAACTGACCACGTTAGTTCCGCGGCCCGTTTGCAATCCTTGGACGGATCCAACAGGGGACGGCACGTAGGGAGTGTTGGGAGTCTGGGTTCCACTGTGAGGCTGCGGGGTGTCCTGCGGAGTGTTCACCACCAGGAACTCTGGCAAAGTCTCCGCAGCATTCGTCATTGGGCTGTGACAAAACAGAGGCAAAGAAAATGTGCGTAAAGTTTCCTGACTGCTGTACCCTTTCACATACCGGTACATACATGTTTCTTTAAAAAAAAATAATAAAAATAAAAAAAAGATTTAAAAGGCAGCATCAGAACCTAGTGTTGAACCACTGACAATAAAACTCAGGAGTGGTTTTCGGTGAATACAATCGCAACAACAACAACTAAAACGCGCAGCTCAAATTCATCACCCTGCTAGTTTACTGGAGGTACTTCAGCAAATTCTTTGTCAGCAACTGATGAGGTCTCCATACTGAATCACATATCTACACAGTACAGGGACCACAACAAAACTTCTTCAGTTCCTGAACATTTGCTGCACCATACAACATGAACAAACCAGAGGGTGGGTGGTTGTTTGGGAGTTTAAGGTCCTTTTCCACCACATACGGGTGATATCAAAGACGGGGCAACCATGAAAAAGCCAGCACAAATATTTGGCCCCAGCCGGGGTTCGAACTCACGACCCGAGCACTGGGAGTCCAACGCTCTACCATGCGGCCACCCCTGCTCCCCGAACAAACCAGAACATGAGAGATAACAGAAATGTATGAAAAAAAAATACTTCAAAAACAAAGAGTGGATCTGTACAGCTGTAAAAAAAATTACCTGCAATGCACATATTATTATTATGTCTGCAGCTATTATGCAGGACTCGGCTAGAATTCCTGTTCTATAAACAGGGAACGAGTCATGGACACAGTCGGCTAATAGTAACACTGTGCTCCCCTAGATAAAGAAACAGTTGTAGTTAGTACCTATACAGAACAAAAAATAAAAAATAAATGAATTAATAAGCACACCGACAAGTACTAAGTAAGTATGGCTGCTATAATGTTTTTCATATATCTGACAGCTATGAAGGGAAGTTTTAGCTGAGAGCGTTGAAGCATCAGCGGAAAAGCAGGAAGGTATGATTCATTCTGCTTGTGGCATTATGTGCCATGTTGTGCCTTCGATATGGAAACACACAGGTGCTCCTACAGCTGCTCTCTATATATGTGTATATGTATGTAGATGTGTGTGTGTATGTATATGTATATATGCATGTATGCCATTGTCTACTGTCTACTGTATGTTTATGCAGTATAAAGTTGTATTTTTGGGTTGCCTGTCTCCCCCCTTTCAGTCATGGGTCAAAAGCCTAACTGAAATAAAATTTGTCATTGTCATATGTCATTGTCCTACAGCTGCTCTCACACGTAGGCTGAAATTAAGAGCATAAAATGGTCCACGATCCGAGAGGAGGAAACGTGTAGCATTTAGTGAGGAAGTGGCAAAGCCGCAAGTACGTCTGCAAAGCAGATGCAATTATACACGTACGAGGGGGGTGTCCAGGGGCACGCTCCTTCAGAATTTGTTTTTTCAAAACTAGACTAAAGTAAAATCGGTGCAATTTGGCATGATTTTAAGTGCTTCAGAGGAGAAAACACTTCTCTTCAGATGAAAAGTTTTAGAATTAGACTAAAATCTGTTCAATTTGGTGCGTTTTGGCATGATATTAAATGCTTCAGAGGAGGAATACACTTCTTTTTTTTTCTTTTTTTCTTTTTTTTTCTTTTTTTTTTTTTGGGGGGGGGGGGGGGAGCCAAATGTGGAAAACATCAATAAGGTGGAAGATTTTAAGTCCTGGAAATTTAAATCAAACAGCAGCTGTGACCTACTGTCAATACAGTGGAATCATTGCAACCACAACGTCAAGATTCAATTTCGACATTAAACACGCCAGATACATGTACTACGCTGACACAGACATCTTGACCCACTCTGTTAAAAAATCCTTCACCAAAATAAACGTTGGGATGATCAAAATTAATTGTATTCAAAGAAGAAATATTGTGTGTTATGCACTGAAGACTTTGTGCACAACAAAACAAACCAAGGAACAAAATACAAAGAAATCCTGCAAATTATTTCTTATCCATAAAACAAGGAGCAGAGAGTTAAAAAAAATAATTAAGATGAAGAAACAAAAAGCCATTAGGTACTCCTGACAGCACTGAATAAACTAAAAAATATAAATAAAAAAATTAAAATATTTAATAAATAAATGAAAAGAAAACTCAGTGATACGTAAGTATTAAATCCATCCAATTCACCAGCACAAAAGTTATAATTTTTAAAAAACACACACAAATGAACGCCACCTAAGGGTACCCTCAGCAGCACTGAAATGTAGCATAACATAAAAGAAGTAAAAACCCCACGTCACAATCACCCATGAAAATCAGAGGCCCCTGTAAGGAAATCTCACCGAGAAACTACGATATCACCACTACATGTGCACACGGCACTGTGTATGTGACGCCTCGGCAGAGGGGAAATTCTGCCGAGACTGCTACCGCCATGCTGCGGATGGCTGAAACAAAACAACGGTATGTGTGTCCACAGCAACTGTAAAGCATCTCTCTCTCTCTCTCTATATATATATATATATTAAATATATTCTATATTAAATGTAATTACATGACATTACACCTAGGCAGTTGCTCCTTCTAAATTATTTAGTCTTATACCGCTGAAACTTCTTGCAGAGCTTTAGGGTAGCGACGTCTGCTAGTACTGGAGACGCACCAGATTATTCTGGGGCAGCCTTTTAGTGCTGGCTGGACGCTGCAGCCCTCGTGGGTATCGCCGCATGCTCACCTGATGAGGGTCCCATTGACCCGAAACCATGGTCGTGAGCGGCTAAAATCACCAATTCATATGGCCTTGGTTGTACCGACCATTTTCCTCCCGGTGGGAGGGGAATGGGGGCCCTATGAATGGTGAGATACCCTTAGATCTGTTAGACGTTTCAGCGGTAGGATGGTAGGTTCCCCCCCCCCCCCTCTCCAATGTGGCTTGTAGCCAATATAGGGCAAGGCGGACTTGTCCACTGGCATACAAAGCACACATCTCCTAGATCTAGGGAGCGCTCTCAGCTTTACTTACTTCCCCTATATATATATATATATATATATATATATATATATATATATATATATATACCCATGCACTGGTGAAAGTATGGACGAAAAAAATTCACAAGAATTGAGGTAAATTTCTGCCAGTTTTAGCGTATGTGCATTTCTTGATTAGATAGTCAAGCCACATTATGTAAGTGCTGCAAGCTTCTTTTTTGTTGTTGTTGTTGTTGTTGATTATTTTACTTGCAGTAATCATGGAGCAGTTGGAGAAATAGGAAACCATCTCAATGATTCAGTGATTAACTTTACTCCATTTTCATCATCTGATTACGTACAATAAGGCGTAAGCGACAAAACCAATTCATTCGCTAAGTCTTTCCTTCATACTACAATATACATGTATTCAATACATGTACTACCTTGCCACTCTTTGTCAAATAAGCATCTCAGATGGGTAAACATTATTATTATTAATACTTAATTATGAAAACAATGTGCTATCTTCAGTTTCAACAAATTTCGAATATTAGACAGGCAGTAGAAAAGCCAAAACAATGGCTGATCTCAAGATCTTGAAAAGGAGGCGTCCCACAGAAAATGCCATGCTTACCATGAGAAAAAATCAAAACAAAAACGACTGAAAACAAAAATAATTTTTTAAAAGAGCATACAGGCACCCCATTTTTTTTTCCCCCTATTTCTTACGTGTGAATTTTATTGTTACTGTTCAAAGTGCAACTTAGTGCAATCACACATAGAAGATGAATGGAATTAGGTGCTTCTTCAAGTATATGTGTGTGTGTGTGTGTGTGTGTGTGTGTGTGTGCGCGTGTGTGCGTGTGCGCGTGTGTGCGTGTGTGCGTGTGTGTGTGTGTGTGTGTGGGTGTGTGTGGGGGGGGGGGGGGGGGGACAATCCTAACCTAGGAACCTGGAATAAAGTGACCTATGAAAAGAAAAGATCATGCACTGCCCTATGACCTGACATCAAATCCATGTAACACATTTGACATGATGCAGCAGCAGGATCTCATTTCAAATCTATCCACAATCTAAAGAAATGTATGGAAAATCCTGTCATGGTAAATACAGAAAATCCACTTCCAAAGATCTTGAAAAAAAAAAGTCTGCTGCAGACCCATACAAACAAAAATGCCCCAAAGGCTGAGAGAAAGCATAAAAAAACAGCATTTCATGTTCATTCACATTCACACCGCAAACTTTAAAAAGTCCATACTGAAGATAATCCATTACAATACTGCCCCCAAGATTCAATGCGCCATCAGGAGTTTCATGAAAATAATAAGCATGAAAAGTGAAAATCTAAAAATGTGCACTGACGTACGCTGCAAACCAAGCTAGTAAACTAAACTGTAAAATAATGAGACATCTGGAAGAGAATGGCTGGGAAGGGCCATGCACCATCTTTCAACTTTGGGTCTTGAAACGGCTGAAGCCACCATCATACAATGCGTCTGATTGGCTACATCACACTTCATCTTTCTTAGTACTAGTTGTAGCCTAGCACGGACAAGATGCAAGACAGGTCTGCGTGCCTAATCTTTTATCCTTGTAAAATAAAGTTTCATTTATTCGTTAATGCTTTCGTGTCAAAGTGACTAAACCCGCCCCATATTGTCTCTCGTCTACGACACTGTACTGCCACATACAGCCCTGGTACTCTTGTCATATTTTCTGTCACGGGACAACTCTTCAGTAAACGACTGAACGGCTAGCAAAGAGCAGAATCTACGGCACCCAAATGGCTTTGTTTGAAGCTGTGGTTCTCCCAAATTCAACCATTTTATAAAATGGACTGGTTAGGGCTCCTTTAAGACGGAGAGGGCAGGTGTGTAGAATGCATACTAGAATGCTACCAGTTAAGCTGACCTTTAGCTCGCATTTCAAGCGTTGTTTCAAACTCATTTAAAGCCCAAAACTGAAACATGGATAACGGCCCTCACAATTTCCCTTTTTTTTAAAACAAGCGTTGGATAAGCTAAAAATGCTATGCATCAGCAAGCTGATCAACTAGAAATGAGCAGAGAGGCAAAGATCAGTGAAGGAAGCTTTAGAAAAGGTGTCTTGGAACTTATACAGCATGAAGGAACAGCTGAGAAGCCGAAAATTGCCAAAATCGAGAGTACAATTGCCAAGCAAAGGGCTTGTCAGGCACTGCGCACACAATGCATGGCGAGCATAAGGCTAGCTGACCTTCGGACCGGTGCCATCTTGAACTCTTCAGTGCAAGTCCACTTGGAATTGAGTTTGTGGGATCTGACGTCGACAACGAGCCAATTTTCTTCCTTGTCTGCGTCTAACGAGTCTTTGCGCGAACGGTTCTCTTCACTGACAAGAAGGTAAGATTCAATAGCAGCAAACCTCAAACAAAACCAGTATTGGCTCCTTTACACCAGGTCACGTTCTGTGTACACAACTGCCAATTCACACCTGTACATAACTAAACATTTTGAAGAATTTTTTTTTTTTTTAAATATGTACAACAAGCAAATGATACAATGCAACATAACTCTGCATTAAAAAAGGCAAGAAAAACAAAAGAAAATTGGAGTACTATACAAGGGTTAAAGTGTATTGCAATAAATTAGACTTTTACCATCTCTGTTGCTGAAGTTTGTACGCATACAAACTAACACACAGTGTTAAACATTCCCAGCGGTGAATCACAACGACAAAACGCAACAACCAGCATTCAGCGCATGCCCCAGTTGTCAGTGATGCGGATCAAAATTGACAAAAGCTGTGTGATTTGAACAGGACCTTCAGTCTGCACTACTGCGTGTGTCCTGAACTGAACATCAAGTTCAAATGATCCAAATGAAGACCATCCCCATCTCTGACTTTCTTCTGAACATTTCACAAGCCAGTTGTTCCTAGGATAACACCACAGGATTACTCACTTTCTTAAGGTCTCGATGTCCATCTCGTTATCATCCGTCAGCCATGATGGAGGATGAAGCAGCAGTCCGATGTCCAGTTCCACGAGCTCCTTCTGCGTGGCCAGGGCCAGGATCGACTCATTTGCCTTAAGAAAGAAACACTGTATGTTACAGGTTAATACTAACAGAGGCAGGGAGACCACTCTTTACTCAATATTATTAAGAGACAGGGAGACCACTCTTTACTCAATTAAGAGACAGGGAGACCACTCTTTACTCAATTAAGAGACAGGGAGACCACTCTTTACTCAAGAGGGAGACCACTCTTATTACTCAATATAATTAAGAGACAAGGAGACCACTTTTTACTCAATATAATTAAGGGACAGGGAGACCACTCTTTACTCAATATAATTAAGAGACAGGGAGACCACTCTTTACTCCATCTAATTAATAGACCACTCTTTACTCAATGTGACAGATCAAGCTGTTGTGGACTCACTAAAACTTCACACTGGCATTGCTGATTGTGTATTCGAACTGACAAAACCTGATGTCATGACACGTCACTGCCCTAAACAACAAATGTGCCGGGTGTCATCATCTAGTGCACATCCAAAAAACTAAAAATCTCACAAAAACCAAATCCATGCTGGATTTTTGTCTGTTATGACAAAAGGTCACAATGTGACCTCTGACCTGGTTGATGGCAAAGCTGCTGATGATGTCCTGTTCTTTGTGGACAACCTTCATGGGTTCCGGAACTTTCTGCTCATCGCTGCTTCCTGTCCGCAAGGACTCATCCTGAAAGACGGAGCAGTGAACGAATAAGAACGGCTGTCAGTTACAAAGGGTCTGCACAGTCCACTACCCTCAAACACAGACAAATGTGACAGCATCAAACTGGCAGCGGTAATCCAACGAAGCCTTTACTTTTCAGGGGCAACTCACTTGTGAGATTCCAGAGCAAAGGGAAGCAAGGCTAGTACAGGTGGTGTTTTCCTTTCCTGATACACTGCACTACACACACGCACACACACAAACACACTCTCTCTCTCTCTCTCTCTTGATTTGTTCATCATGTGTACTTTCTCTTCTTCATTTCCTTTAGATAGTTAACACTTTCATTTGTCTTTTTTTCTCTCTTTTTTCCTTTTTTCACCCTTGTTTTGATGGTTTTTTGTACCCTTTAACGCAGAATAGCAGGACAGCTTGTAAGACAGGCAGCAATGCCTAAATGCTATATCCTAAATAAAAAAACGTTTCTTTATCATCATCATCATCATCTCTCTCTCTCTCTCTCTCTCTCTCTCTCTCTCACACACACACACACACACACACACACACACACACACACACACACACACACACACACACACACACACACACACACACACACAAACTCACTTCACTGTCGACATGATGATGGTGTGGCTTCCTGTACACATAGCGAAGGAAGGTCTCCTGTAGACACTCCTGGCGCAGTAAGTGGAACCACAGTCGCTTCACTGGCAGAGTGGCGGCAGCGTTACTGTATCACCAACAATGAACAACAGTTTTACCTATCAAATCCACAGATTCTCAAACTTTCCACTTTCCTTTGTGTGCGCAACGAGTTCTGCGGTCTTTTGTCTTCACTTAGCATGTGGCACGAAACTGGAGACATTTTTACCAGGTTTTAATGGCCTGTTCAACAACTGTCTCTTACATCAAGAAAGTTGGACAGAGACAAAAATGCCTGGAAAAGGATAATGTCTGTGTGTGTGTGTGTGTGTGTGTGTGTGTGTGTGTGTGTGTGTGTGTGTGTGTGTGTGTGTGTGTGTGTGTGTGTGTGTGTGTCACTCTGTGTGCCTGTGTGTGAGTGTGCGTGCACGCACACATGCGCATGTGTGCACTGAGTGTGTGTGCGTACGGATGTATGCGTTCGTGCATGCATGAATGCACTTGCATAAACCAATTTCTCATAAACCGGGTATGGCAGTATACTTTCGAAATGAAGTTGTCTAGCAGAAATTTGAAAATAGATAGGCGGGCAATGCCAGACTTCCCCCAGAGAAAGCAACCCAAATTACCTAAAAGAGATAATACAGTAAATGTACTGAGAAAAATGAAAGGAAAAAAAAAGACGCATGGTCTATAGAAGCTGTGAACTCACCCAAATGGTGTGTTTTCTGGGTTGAGGAGAGCCTGCAGTTTGGAGCTGGGCATGCCAGTGATGGTGTCCAAGGCGAGTCCGGGGATGTAGTTGTCAGGCGGCCCTGAGAACAGGTCGAGTCGCGCCTGAAGCATGCCTTCCCAGCATTCCAGCAGCCGCATCACCGCGTGCAGCATTGGTGACACGATCGGCAACTCTGAAAGTTTTGATATATGACGTCGTCAGTGACAGCACAATTAATTTGTTATGCTACTGTCTGGCATACCCATTGGAAATTTGAAGAGGAAGAGTGAAAACATGAACGAACGAACCATGGATGTGAGAGGCACTTAGGCCCTTTTTCCAGACGATGATAGGTCTTTATGCCTGTATGTGCTCTTACAAGTTACAAAACTGGGTGCTTGTGTGTGCGTGTGTGTAGGGAGGGGGGGGGGGGGTATTTCACTCTGTGTGTGTGTTGTATTTCACTCTGTGCATGCGTACGTGCGTGTGTGCATGCGCATATCTGTGTGTCTATATGTGTGTGTTAGATAATAAAGTTGTGACTGACCTGAGATCTCAATGCCAACTTGAGGCAAGAAGGTCCGAAGGTTGTTGAGAACAGAGCGCATGATGGCAAAACGCATCAAGCACCAGCTGTAGGAACTGGGGTCACAGTGCTCTTGCTGACCAGCCAACAACCTGGGGACAAACAGCGTGTCAGGTGTGAAACAACAAACATAGGTACCATGAAGACTGCTGGTGCGCGGTCAAGCTATCCAGGACAGTCACCTGTATGGACGGCTATCAATACATGCTGTCATTGTCAACATATTCGTGGGAAGAATTTTTCACTGAATAATCCAGCGACTTACATCAGGGCCAAGAATTCATCAAGGAAGTGGGAACGGAACGGAACGGAATGGAACGAAACGAAACACCACAACCTTGGCATTACAGATGATATAACTGATATTACATCTATGGACCACAATTAGAGAATTCTTTAAGCCACTTGACAAATAAGGGAATTTTTTTGTTGTTGTTGTTTCAAAGCAGAAATTGTCTGAAAAATGAAAATTTGATTTTGAAATGCAAGTTTTTCCCAAAAAAGTGGATATACTCTGGGCCCTGCAGCACAAGCAAAATGAAAGTGGCATCAGCTACAGCTCACAGTGATCTGGGTCGGAAAGACTCTTCCTCCTCGTCATCCGTCAGGGGATCGTCCCCGTCCACTTGGTCTGAATCCATAGAGTCGTCCGAGTCGTAGCTGATGATGGAGCTGCTGGAGGGAACAAACGGCTGAAAGAAACATAAGGGGAATGTGAATTCACGGAAATCCAAAATGTAAGCCTGACCCTCATTTAGTCTTGATAAGGTTTATGCTTAATAATCATGTCAGAACTAGAGCCGTGTATTTCTGATTACACATTCTCTAAGCAGCGGGCAACTGAATGTTCTGTGAGTGCATGCGCTGAAGAGCGGAAGAGGCCAGGCTAGTGATTTTTGCAAGACTTGTTGCTGTTAAGCAATATACCAGAAGGCAAAGAATGGTGTGCTTAGGACTACATCCAACTGCTAATCCTCCACCTCATCACCCCCCCCCCTCCCCCCTCAACCACCACCAACACCCCCCACCCCACCCCCACCACCACCCTACAACACCCCCCCCCGCACACACACACACACACACACACACACACGCACACACACACGCACGTACGGATGCACGCACACACACGCACGCACCTTGGTCATGAAGTAGGTGATCATGCTGAGCTCTGGGGACACAAACTTCTCCTTGTACGTCTCCTTCATGGGGCCCATCACCTTCATGTTGAACTTGAGGCGCTGCTTGGAGATGGGGTCTCCACCGAGCCCTTTATACACATGTACGAGCACATTACCATGTGAGACACCAGAGAGCAAGCATGAGAGAGAAAAGAAAAAAGCAACGTTGGGAGGAGGGCGTGTATTGTCAACTCAATCCGTGACAGCGCAGAGGGATAGTGCGTACAATTCTCAGCCCTGCTCTGAACGCTTGCGAGCAATGTGACTCCCAAAAAACACATTTCACATCTTTCAAAATGATACGCTGACCATCGGTAATCCCATCCAGGGAGTCCGCTACCTCAAAATTACTTTAGAAATAGACAGCTCCACTCGGCAAGACCCGAGGCCAAAGCCCCGCCCCTTTACTCTACCGTGCGTTGGCAAAACACAGTACGTCCATGACATCAATGTATGGGAAAGCGTGGTGTGATATCAAGATGAAAGAGACTGACGTGAATGGTCTTTTTCCATAAATAATGTCGATGGACTTATTGCTTTCTTTCCATGTTTCAGTCATATCGAACTACATGTGGTCTGGGAAGAAGTTTGCCGGACCATGCCATATGTTGTGCTCATTATGCCGCGGGACGCAACTGGCTGAATTCTGGGGGCTCGACCCTTTGATTGACAGGATTGACAGGAGTGGAGTCGTCTATTCTCTATTAGCAACAGCAAAAACAAAACAAAAAAACAACAACAACAAAATACGTGTACAGTATATACTCACTAGGAATGTTTTTCTCAGTCTTAAGCACGGTTTTGACGCCGCCCCCAAACAGAGCCCCCCATGTCTGCTGATCCAGCTTGTTGGCAAGTAGCCTGTAGAGGATCTGGGGGTCAAAGGTCGCCATGCCGGTCACTAGCAGCGAGACGTAGACCGCCAGGAGCGCTTCGCACAGCAACACCTGCAGTTTGGGCGAGTCCTCGTCTTTCTCACGGAGAAGCAGAACATGGAGCGAGGTCACACCTGCGTAAAACAAAAAGCAGTAAATGTAAGTACTAGAACATACTAGATTCATCCATTTCATGTCCCACGACCCACTATGTGGTTACCATTAGCAAAACTGATATTCTCATTACTGTCGCCCTATCTACCCCCCCCACCCCCCACCTTCCCACCCCCCAACCCGGAGCACTGTAACACTTCATCATGCCATTTCCTGATTTATCATATATCTTTAATTTTATTTCAGCACACTGCTCAGCTTTCTGACACCAACAGTGAAAACGTTTGTAAAAAATAAAAGAAACTTAACAAAAGTTACAGACCTGGCCATTTGGCTGGTGACGTGTTGATAACTTCCTGTGAGGCGCTGTCCGATCGATGCCGTCCTCGGAGGATTCCTGCCATCAGGTAACTGTTTGGGGCTACGAACATCGAGCTGGGAAAACAGGATCAAAGATATGTACTCTCAGTGGGGTGCTGGCACACTGGGGGGAAAAAATGCGTCCTAAACATGATTTCAAACAGAGGAATGATACATGTACACTCCATGAAGAAGCAATATGGATGAGTGAGTGTGTGTGTGTGTGTGTGTGTGTGTGTGTGTGTGTGTGTGTGTGTGTGTGTGTGTGTGTGTGTGTGTGTGTGTGTGTGTGTGTGTGTGTGTGTGTTTGGTGCAGTGCCGTGTGGTGTGGTGTGGTGTGGTGTGGTGTGGTGTGGTGTGGTGTGGTGTGGTGCGGTGCGGTGCGGTGCGGTGTGGTGTGTGTGTGTGTGTGTGTGTGTGTTTGGTGCAGTGCCGTATGGTGTGGTGTGGTGCGGTGCGGTACGGTGCAGTGCGGTGTGTGTGTGTGTGTGTGTGTGTGTGTGTGTGTGTGTGTGTGTGTGTGTGAGGTGTGGTGTGGTGTGGTTTGGTGTGGTTTGGTGTGGTGTGTGTGTGTGTGGTGCAGTGCTGTGGTGTGGTGTGGTGTGTGTGTGTGTGTGTGTGTGTGTGTGTGTGTGTGTGTGCTATCTTTTTTACTGTTCCTCCCAACAAATAACAAGACTTTTTCTCAGTGCTGCACTAATGGAATTACCCAGGTGAAACGTTATCTATAAAAATTATAAAAGGATAAAAAATTGCCGAGAAAATCACTGGAGTGTCTCACTTCACTGATTCATCAATATCTAAGTGTTACTACAAATGCCATTAAAATGTTGTGTTTCCTTTTTGTTTGTATTCATCTGATAGTCATAGAAATCACCACTCTTCTTGCTCTGCTGTTAATCAGCAATACATGCACACGCAAGACAGCTCGTCAACCATCTGAAAACTGCTAAAAACTCAGAACCGTTCAATTGCCTGACAAAAAAAGAAAAAAAGTAGCAATTACTGCTGTAGTGTCAAGGCTGCATGCTGGGATGTGCTTGTTGAACTAACTACCCCCCAATATCACCCCCCCCCCCAAAAAAAAAAAAAAAAATTCAGGGCTTGTTAAACAAAAAGTGTAGGTTAAAACTAGCCCTTTATCTCCCCCCCCCCCCCTTCCCCTCTAAAAACCATACACCTAACAGTCTGAAAACAAGTGCAATTTCACCATAAATGTCCATGAGTTAAGTGAGCAGACAGGCAGTGATTAAGCTTTCTTGTGGCAGATGCATCAGCGATAGAGCAGCACGACGACATGCACTGTACAGTACGTGAATGACAGCGTTATCAATCAGCAAGGCAGCATCATTACCTTCCCTTCCGTTAGCAACTTTCGCCCCCATCCCAACCCCCCACCCAGCCCAATACCCCTGCAAATGCGTCCTCTCTCTTTCTTCACACGTATCATCATGTACACACTCCGCATACGTGGAACACATCTGTGTAGTTGTGATGATGAGATTAGTACATGTATAAACAGGCCGTTAGTAATCAGTTTTGGGAAACAGCTCAGACCAAGAAAAAAAGAAACTGTTAAAAAAAAAAATGGATGACTGAAAACAAGCAATAAGCAACAAAACAAATTATCAGGATCTGGGAAAAAGAAAAGTTATCCCCCTTGGAAGTCTGACACTTGGTCTATAATGAACACTGCAAACTTTTTGTCAATTCTAATAAATAAATATAATAAATAAATAAATCAATAAATAAACAAAATAAACTAATACAAAATGAAATGCAATAAAATAAAATTAAAGATAAGATTATAAAAATTAAAAAACACTATTAAACACTAAAAATAACACTATTTTTACACAGGATCTGCATGAGGTGCCCGAAAGTGTATTAGTGAGCGCTGTTGCTGTGCAGAAAGTGTGTTACCTTTGCGACGAGGGGTTGGATAGCATCCTAAGAGATTACAGGTTAATCTTGAACACATAATCATATGAATACAGAAATTTAAAAACAAAAAACAAAAAACTCCACAGCAATACGGCTCACAGTTACAATCCTACTTGACCAAATGGGGAAATGGGTGGTGTAAATGATGGAGGATCCTTCTTTCATATTTCTTTCATATTTATTTTCAAGATGCCCTAGATTATCAAGTCAAGTTTATTTATTTCCAACCCTCTGGGGCCATAGGAACTCAAGACTGAGTGGAAAGACACGGGTTTGAATCCTGGCAAGGCCAAACTTTGCACAGGCCTTTTTTCACTGTCCCAGTCTTAGAATACACCTCTGGGGTGGACAAAAGATGTTAAACACCCCCCCCCCCCAATCATCATCCCTATTACCCCAAGGAATGTGGCTAGCATAAAGAATACACTGGGTACACAATACTAACGTGGCAACAAATTAAGATTTAAGTGCACCGGCCCCCGTAGTGTAGTGGTTAGCACTTCGGACCATGGACCGGGAGACCCGGGTTCGAATCCCAGCCGAGACAAGCGGGATTTTTCCTACCTAGGTCGGCTCCTACCCAGAGTGGGTGTGCTATGGGCCCGATGGGGAGGCTGTTGCCACACAGCCGAGATTCACCCACTTCACGGGTGCGACTTTGGGGGTGCTTCCCTTAGTATGACACGTCGTATGATGTGGATGATTACACGGCCGGCACCGCAGGTGCCGTAGTTCCCGGGCCTGGTTAATGCCGGGATATTTATGACAGGAAGCGTGGAATGCGGCCCTGTCCCGCAGTCCCAAACCACATGGACCTCCATAGCATCATCATACTATCATCCTCATCTCCATCATCATGCATAATAAAAATTGTCTCAGCTTCCGAGTCCTCCGTGGGTTCCACCCCATACCAGGGAGGAACACCACTGGAGTTGGCAAAGAGTTGGGGCAGCAAAAAAAAAAAAAAAAAAAAAGATTGAAGTGCAATCTGTGGCTATGAACACATACAGGTACTCTCACAAGTGCAATTCAGCCAGACAACACTTAACTACAAACAAATAAATAAATAAACTAGAAATAATGAGATGACACTGAGGCACTAACCTGGTGAAACCTTCCAGTCCCGGATCTGTAGCACGTGCCAGGTTGACGTAGAAGCTGTCGCTGTCACACAGACACTGGTAGATACAGGATGACAGTGCCACTGACAAGTTGCGCATGCTCACAACCTGTTGGAAAAAAAAAAGAAAAAAAAAAGGTGAAGCTGCCACACAGGTACCTAGACTGGTACAAAGGGGGCTGAAGTGAAAAATACGGAAAACACTGGCTGGTACGGGCTACACTGTACCTGGACTGGGATCTGCCTGTATGACAGTGCAAGATTACGTAATGCAATCCTCTATCAGGAATGACCATTCATGCTCTGGGAAAAAAAAGACTTCTAGTCCCTCCCAAAAAGGTCAGTGTAAGAACACTACCAGCAGTTGAATTTTTGCCTTACCTGCCCCATATTTGAGGTGGTTCCAGGGGGAGCCACCATGGCAGTGACGGAGTGCAGGAGATCCTGCGTCAGCCTCTGGATGTACTGGATTGGATCCGCAATCACCGTGCGCGAGGATGCCAGGCTGGCTGACAGCAGTGGAAGGGTGGTGGGGAACGGGAGAGGGGACAGCAGCTGCTGTTGTGGCCGTTCCTGCTGGAGCTCCTGTAGAAGCAGCAGCAACTCCATGTGGACTGAGGCCAGGCCACCACCGCTGGAACCCTGGAAAACCACACAATCACAACAGTCTGTGAGCTGAGGTTGGCACACTACTATCATAATGATGATGTCATGGAATTGTGGTGTAACTCAATCATAATTTCCCAAGTGGCAACATTTACGCAAAACAGACACCTTCAAAAACAAAACCTCATCTAAACTTATACAATCCCGTCTTTGATATCGCCCGTATGTGGTGGAAAAGGATGTTAAACAGCTAAACATCCCACTAAACTTATACACAAGCATTAAGGTCTGACCAAACCTTTGCAGTTTCTCTGGTCACGAAGAAAAGACATCACGGTTTGTGGCCTGCTGGTCACTGTATCCTTCCAGCTATGCCAATGTCATAAAACAAAACTAAAAGCAACGTCTGCACACTACATTTACACAGTGATTAGCCAGCTACTGGTCAGTCTTACCTGCAGAATGCAATATGAGGCGAGGGTGCGCAGCAAATGGGAGTTCTGCTTCAGCCATCGTTTACGTCGTGCCATCCTCCTTTCTTTCGACTCCAGGTCCTGTTTGTCAGCAAGAATGACCTCGTGTAAGGACGCCGTGGAGACATCAGACCGTTGGGAGTGTGTCCTCTGTCGCCCGCTGGACGGAATTTCATCGTCCGAGTCGTGGCTGGTGTCCAGGTTTGCTGTAACACAGTGAGTGACCTCAACACATTAGCTTTTCGCTCTGCATTTCCTACAGGTTGTCTCAGGTTACAGACCAACATACGCTTATAACAGTGACAAGAACATGATACCATTTAGATGTGTGCAAAATACAAACCATTTTGGGGCTGTTGCTGCTAAGACATGAGCCAAAACGTGAACCAAAACATGCGTCTGCAGCCCGCTTCACTCACAAGTGACGCGTTTGTATAAAACAGACTATAGCTATGGCCAACTGGCCATCTCAGTGCAACTCGCAGCTGGTCATGGGTTCACAAAGCTCTAAAATACACTCTGTTAAGATCAATAACTCAACAGTGACACCATCTGTGCAAAACAGTTTTTTGACATGGTGGGAGTTGCTTATCCTGCCAGGTGCTGCATTAAGTCTTTTGTTGGCACAGTGCCAGCCTGAGAGATGTTTGTAAATGTGCATGTGTCCAAGTAGCATGATGTTAGACTCCACCAAAACAGATCACGTTGATTTGTGAGTCTAGACATGCCGGCAGAATGAGCCTTTCTCATAAACAAAAACTGTACTTTTCCTAGCCAAATCCATATCAAGAATAGCTGTAGCAGTAGCAGGTGACAGCTGGTGAAAAAAGAATGCTCACCATGTGTGACCTCTCTCTCTCTCTCACTCTCACCACACACACACACACACACACACACACTCTCTCTCTCCCACCCCTCACCCCTCTCCCCCCCCCCCCCCCCCAGTAACTTGTAATCACTTTGTCATCTGCCACTGCAAGGTTGCTGTAAATGAATGTGAACTGAGCACACTATAGGTTTATCTTGTCATTGCTCAAAACTGTTTTCTTGTATCTCCACAATACGCACAATGAGATAAACCTGTGTAAACCAAAAACTCTGCTCACCGTCCTGTGCAGGCAGCTGTTCCTCAGGCATCCCATAGTTACAGAGGATCTTCAGCACCTCTACCTCCTTCTCCAGCCAAATGTACAGCTGGTAGCGCAGCTGACCTCCGTCCACCTCAAACCCTGTGGCCAGCGTGCTCAGCTCCTCCATCAGCACCTGCAAAAATCCACACAAAACTACATAGGCATGGTGGCTAAATCAAGCACTGTGCGCTGAAAATGTTCACATTGATTTCTTCACATATCCCATAAAATCTGATCTGGGTTATCTGGAACTAAGATAAAATATGTGAGGAAGGCTTGGCCTCATTCAGTGCACATGAAAAGATATAACATTGATCAGAAAACAGAGGCAGATGATCCGAGATTCCGGAACTTTCACTCTCAAAAACAGATCTTTGTCTTTGGTGTTGTCATGTGTGAAACGTAAAACATCATGCAATCTTACAAACATCTCATAAAAAGAATGTAAGAAATGAACAAGTAAATACATTGAGAATACTAATGAAACATAGCTGACCTTCAGACAGGCAATGAACTTGTACTGCTGGGCCATGATGTCAAGTTTCTGTTCTGGTGGCTTCGTCTCCTCTTTGTCATCAACTTCATCCTCTTCCTCATCCTCGTCCTCATCTTCTCCATCCAGCTCAAATTTCACTTTGCCCCCTTCTTTCTTTGGAGAAGAGTTGAGCCCTACAAATAAAAAAAAATAAAAATAAAAAAAACGGAAAGATTAGGGAGGGGGAAAAACAAAAAGCGACAATGAAACATCTTCATCACAAAACAGACGAACACACAAGCAAGCACACACACACACCCACACACACACACACACACACACACACACACACACACACACACACACAGAGTTGCAAATGTAGGATCGGTCATGACACCAGAAAGAAAACATTTGTTACAACCTAAGACAATACATGTAGTTCTCATTTTTAATGTTGCCAACAACAGAGACTAGCACTGATAACTCTCTTGACCTTTTTTTTTTTTTTTTTTTGGGGGGGGGGGGGGGGTTGCACTATCCCACACACATATGGTAACAATTAAAAGAGCATGGTAAGAGTAACCAACTTACTATCTTCACCATCGAAGCTACTGCCCAGAAGGTCAGCATCATCTTCGAAGTGAACCCTGTTGGTCAGAGGCGAACTCCAATCAAAATCTTCTGCCTTGTTCTCAGCCAATGGCTGGCTCCAGTCAAACGCGTCAGCTGTGTTGGACGTGTTCCCTGCCAGAGGCGCGCCCCAATCAAAATCCTCGGCCTTGTTCGAGGCAGCTGGCTGGCTCCAGTCGATGCTGTCTGCCGTGTTGGTACCAGTCAGTGGCGTGCTCCAGTCGAAGTCAGACGCTTTGCCACCCTCTCCAGAGCCGTTGGGAAGGCCGTTTGCCATGGGTGTGGTCACATCGAGGGCTCCCGTTGTAATCCTACCCTGTTGGACAAAATGAAAGCAGGTGTAGACACTAGTGCTGTAGCTCCCCTCAGCAATATTTTTTGAACACTTGCAGGGAACATAGATATTTCAGGCCCAAAACCTTTTTTCTTCCTTTGCTCGAGGTCTCTGGGTCATAGTCTGATGCATAAGCGCAGCCTGCAGTACTACTGGGTGTTGGTAGAAATAAACACAATGCAGTTACCGAAGCATGCTCACCACTGTAAATATGCAAGTAAATGCAAACTGCTGTAAATAATTAATATGCAGGTAAAGAGTGGTGCACTCCATAATCACACACAGTAAAAGAAAATTCTTCCTTGAGAACAGGGCCAGTCAGCTGGTACAAAACTGATGACCGGCAACCTTACAAAACAGCATGCTGATGACCGGCAGCTTTACAAAACAACACGCTGATAACCAGCAACCTGTACAAACAGCTTGCTGATGACCGGCAAACTGTACAAACACCAAGCTGATAACCGGCAACCTTACAAACAGTATGCTGATGACTGGCACCCTGTACAAATGGCATACTGATGACTGGCAACCCGTATGAATGGCATAGTGATGGCCGGCAGCCTGTGCAGATGGCACACTGATGGCTGGTAAACTGCACAAACTGACCTCTGCTAGAGACATGCGTCTGGTGTTGGCCATCTCCTGCTCCTTCTCTGTTTCCGTCTCCACCACGGGTGGCAACTTGGACAGTACCTCCAGTGCCAGGAACGGACAGCCGTTCTTGAAGTGCGTGTGGGCTGTGGCAAAGAACAGCTGGCGTTCTGTGGGAGTCACTCGGTCGATCGTGGTTATCTTGTCGGACACCGCCACGCTGTTTGCTCTTGTGAGCCTGCAATGATGGACATTCAATAGAGCTGTTGCATGTACTCTTGTGGTTGTTGTTTGGTCTTTTCTAGGGATGTAGGTTATCTTTTTTTGTCTTTCCTTTTTTTTTTTTTTTTTTTGGGGGGGGGGGGATAATAATGGACACAAGAATATTGCTGCTCAAAAGCAAGCACAACAGATTTTCTTTTCTTCAAAGGCGCGATTTTTGTGAAGTACAGCTGCTGATGGCATAAATATTACCTAGGATCTTTCTCCAGTAGTTTGTGTTGTTGTTATTTTTTTGTTTTTTGTTTTAACAGGTTGAGAATGCCAACATTAAAATCACTGTTTTCCGGATCTGTAACTCAGCCTTCCAAACTGAAACCTTCACCGTAACAACCTCCAACAAAAGCAGGATCTTCAAGTGCAAGCAAGGCTGTGTGACCCACCTGTCAGAATGGCACGCCGTTTCTTCAAGGACGAGGATGCGAGACGTAACCGCAGCAGCAGCGGATGGGTGCGCAAGTAGTTGTAGAAGTTGAAGATGTTGGGTTTGGTGGAATGTGCGTCAGGATCACTGGAATCATCTGAGGACTTGCGCTGTCCCAAGTTGTCCTGAAATGAGATAAAAGGTCACTGATAAAACATGTAAACCAGTGAGGATCGAGCAGGATCACAAACATGTATACTGCACAAACATAAAACCCAACAAATTGCAAAACTTTGAAGGAGCAAAAGCAGCCAAACAGCAAGAGCTCTTTACAAATGAATGAAATGAATGAAAGCTGTCAGAAAATTTTAAACAAAACAAAACAAAAAAAATGCAGCAGACAGGTGAAGATGAATGAGCAAAAGTTTCCCTTAGCAGAACCCCTCATACCTCCAGCAGAGTCTGCAGTGCTGCCTGGTAGTCCTTGAGCATCCACAGCGCCATGGACCTCAGGAAGGAGTCATGGTGGGCCCTGTGAGGGTTGTAGTTGTCACCGTTGGCGTCTCGCCCCAAAATGTTCTGGTACAGCAGAGCTTTGACAGACGCTGGCAAGGGATCCTCAATGTCATACAATCGGCACACAACAAGAGCTAGCTGAAGGTCGTTCAGCTTGTCCAAGAGTACCTGAGATTGGAAAAGACATACAGCATGTTTCAGTATACCGCCCCAGTCTGCACTTCAAGCTGTACGGTAGCCGGCAGGAACTTCAGAAAACGGCCCACTTCATCGTGACAACCAGCCTGCCAGTGTGACCCCAGCGACCGCAAAGAAGAAGAAGAAGTATACCACAAAATCCTGAAAGGTAACACAACAGTCGTCCCATTCTAACCCACCCTGACCCAGATACAGACCACAGATGTTGTCACCCTGTACATCAAACACTTGCATCAAACCTGATCAGGCAAAACAGAAATCACACAACCTATTTACTGCCATACACCCCTGAGGCAAAGCAACCAACTGTCCCCTCACCTCGATGGCATCTGGCAGGGAGTCGGCCAGTAAGAAGAACGCTGCTGCCTCTCGGAACATCTGCTTGCCCAGCAGAGCAAAGGCGTTCTTTTTGGCCGCCTTCCGCCAGCGTTCCTGAGTGAAGTCGTGCTTGAAGAAGTCTGACATCCGTTGGTTGTTCACAGACCTGGAGGGTTTAAGAATTACGTTAGATAATACTGGATTCTAATACATGTACTACTACAGTGCGCTTCGAGTTTATCACCGATTTCACACAGACTGTCGCTGTGTAAGGTCAAGTGGTCTTCCCGAAGTCCAGTTCAGAGTTCTTCTACTTTTGTTATTGATCCCATGTGGCTTCTACAGCCTACAGCTTGCCCAAAATTTGAGTTCAACAGAGACCGCAAACTGACACAGCAAAGCGTGCCAGAGATATCAAACGGCCCTTTCCTCCTGTGCTGGACCTGAGCGGTAGCCATGCATCTTAGCTCACAGCAAGTTAACACGTGTTCCCTTAGCAAAAGCAAGACAAAGCTACTGTAGGTTTTCACAGAACGTACTCAGTCCGATGGGCTCACTCTATCTCTCTTATATATTTGATATATATAAAAGTAGCCTGTCTTTCTCAGGGGCATCCATGTGGAACTCTTTACCACTGAGTATCCAAAACGTTTCCAAATTCATAAACTTCAAACAAATTCTACACGATACGCTTATCTGACGATATATATAGAAATGTGTTACATACATGTTTTGCAATATTAGAGACGACTGTAAATTTCTTACTTGGCATACATCCAGTATCATCAGCACATGCCACGCATGTTTTGATTTGTTTATCGTGTGTATTTTTCTCTCCTGTATTTCCCTTGATAGTTTATACTTTTTTTTTTTCATTGTTTGTTTGTTTGTTTTGATTTTTTTTTTCAATACCCTTTTATGTAGAATAGCACGACAGCATGTAAGATAGGCAGCAATGCCTAAATGCTCTATCCTGAATAAAAAACGTATCATCATCATCATCATCATCTCTTACCTGTACAGACCCCACAGCACATTCTTCTTCTTCATGGCCATGTAGAAGATGGCCGAGTCGAGTGGGTCTTTGCGTGACTGAAACGCCTGCTTGGCCACCTGCTCAGTCATCTGGCGCAGTATGGTGGTGTTGGTCACCCACCATCCCACCCCGAACTGACGCAGCTCGTCCCAGTTCGGTTCCCCCTTCTGCATGCAAGGAATCATCGACAGCAGCTCCTGAAGACGAGTAAGAAAGAAAATTGAGAATGGCAGAGACAACAGAGAACAAACGTATACTAAACAAAAACATATGAACAAAAAACAAAGACCGCTGAAAAAGTAATAACATGAAACACAAGGAAAACAAACAAGAAGGTATTTGCACTAACAGCATGCACACAATATAATATAGTACTGAAGATTTTTTTTTTTTTTTTAATTTTAACTCTTTTCCTTCTGATTACCTGTAAACCAGTATTTCTTGGAATTGCACTATGAAGCTTTCTTGCATCCTGTAGTCTGTTTTGCCACAATTCAGAGTGTACAAGTATCAGCTTTTTTTTCTGTTGCCTTTTTATTTTCTTTTTTTAATCTTCAGGGCTGTGTGTGTTGTGAATGATTGTACATGTATGAGATTACCGACTGATCAACTGATCTGATATTGTTTTTGTGTTTTCAGATTTTATGTATCAGTGTAGCCATTACCCCCTGATGTGACGAGATGTATGTCAGTCTAGTTAACATGAATTGTTTATGCTTACGTTTGTGAGAGCCTGGACCAAAGAAAGTTCCCAGCAATGGAAAGAATAAAGTTATCTTCATCTTTTATCCTGTTACATAGCAGTAACAGTAACAATAAATACAATAATAAGAAAGTCTAATAAAGCAAAAACTTCAACCACAAATACGAACACTGTAGACACTGATTTTTTAAACTAACTTCTCGTAAGATTTTGTGGACTACACTCAAGTTATGCTGCAAATGTAAAGAGCACCAGCATACCTCGGTAGCCTCCGAGTGGAAGGCCCAGACCAGGGAGGAGGACTTCAGACCCTGTCTCTGTAGAACTGCTCGCTGGACAAGAGGGAGCGTACTCAGCAAGTATATATGCTGACGCATGGCCAGTAAAACCGCAGGCCACTGTCATCCATTGACTCTGCAAAGATAAACAGCAGAGAGAACAATTAAATTCAATATCACACTACTGTCTGATGAAATCCCATTTTTCCCTTTCGCTATCTTGAAAACATACATGTGATAATACATTACCGTATCATAAATAGCATGAAACTGCAATGTACAACAGAAAATGCACTAACCACAGCTCCTCCCAACCTCAAGAATTGCAACTCAACAACTATTACAAGAAATCAAGGGTCAGGCGATTTCTGTTGACTCTTGAAGACAGGGCAGTGTTTTAATATGAATGACACAAACATGGTGTCTTTTTCTTTCATCTTGTTTGGTCATGCACAGTTCCCAATAAACTCCTTACCTGTCGCTTTGCTCATGTCTGCCTGGCTGTCATTTGTCAGGGAACCTGAAACAGATGTTTGAAAATGGTAACAGCAAAGCTAAAACCATTTAATATACCATTCTACCCCTATTACAGGTCGTGGTGTAAAAACCATTCAATATACCATTCTACCCCTATTACAGGTCGTGGTGTAAAAACCATTCAATATACCATTCTACCCCTATTACAGGTCGTGGTGTAAAAATCATTCAATATACCATTCTACCCCTATTACAGGTCGTGGTGTACAAATCCATAAATGTGAGCATTTACGAATCATGACAGGATTTCTTAACGGGACGTACCCTCCTTGCTCTCTGCAAAGCGATCAGCGAAGTCCATCTGGGAGTGAGCAACGGTGTCCGCTAATGCCACCAGATACATCTGGTCGAGAGAAGACAGTCCTGGCAAGGAGATGCGCATGAGGTGCCTTCCCAGCACCTTCGACAAGGCCGGGGTGAATGCAAAGGGACTCATCTGAAACAACCAAAACACAAAGATGATCTAAAAACACTCACTGGTGAAGTATGGCTCAGAACTCGGAAAGTTCGCCTGATGAGATGAACCAAGAAGATCATAAGCTCCTAACCCAGCAGCCGCAGCTTCTGTAGGCAAACATTTTTCTACAGATTCTAAATCAGATAGTTGACCATTTTTACATGGCATGACCTGCTGCAAAAAATTTGCACACACCCACATTGCATGCAAACACACATGTATGCGCGCTGCACAGCACACGCACACGCACACACACACACACACACACACACACACAATAACCAGGGATGGATTTAACTGGTAATTACGGGGTAAAATACTGGTTGGAAAATCAGCAGCCAGTGGAACCTACCGGTTCTTATTTTGTTTGACTGGTTTCAAAAATAAAGGAAAAGAGAGAATAAAAGTCTCTGAGTCAGAGAGAGAGAGAGAGAGAGAGCCGTGCCGAGATGTAGTAGTGAGTGTATGACACCTGTCATTTAATTAACTGACGAACACCGTAACAGTTACAGTTAGCAATTAACTTATCACTGCATTCGTCAGCAGATTTTCGGTGGCAAAATTAGTTACTGGTTTCCGTGACTGGCCTACCGGTTCGCGTGCGAGTAGGTTTGTTTACTGTGACGTTGCACCGGTGTAGCATCCGGTCCGGTCCCCCCCTCTGAAGTAGTCCCCGGGGGACCAATTCGTGGCAAAAAACTGCTCTATAATGGTCCCCCCTTAGACAATACTGAACATTAAATATTACTAGAATTTCAAACAATAAATAAATAAGTCAATCAATATTCTCTCTCTCTCTCTCTCCCCCTCACTCTCTATCTCTCTCTCTCTAGCAAAACCTGAAATAGACATTTACGTTCTTTGACAAGAAAAACTTTATTTCAAAAGCAAACTTGATCTTTCCATTTCCACATTGGACTCTCTTGAGGATTATTTGGTATGTCCAGTCAAACTGTGGATGTCTAAGGGGGAGGGACCATTATAGAGCAGTTTTTGCCACGAATTGGTCCCCGGGGGACTACTTCAGAGGGGGGACCGGACCGGATCCTACAACCGGTTTGGAAAATGCCTAGCGCGATCACTGACAATAACTGGCCCATAATCAAAACTAGTCCAGGATCACTCAGTCCACAAGCCATTACCTGTGGATGGTTTGCTAGTGGATTGCAGTCCTCTTCTTCTTGTTCGAGCCTTCCGAAGACGACAAAAGCTCCAGCTCATCCGTGTCATCCATGACGTTGGTGTTGAAGAGGTCGGTGTAATCTTGCTGTTGTGCAGCCTGTTCTGCCGTGCCGGCAACGTTTGTTATTTCAGCATTGGCTGCCGTGATGTCAGCATCGGCCGTCAGCAGAGCGTAGATGGGCAATGGAGGGATGCTGCTGACCTCCAGGAAGTCTGGGAAGTCTGTTCCTTCCTGTCCGTCTGCGTCATCAGCATTGGTACCAGACGCGGACAAGGTACGGCCACGAGCAGTCCGCAATGGCATCTCTTCATCATCCATGCTGTCAGCATACACTGCCTGTATAAGGATCACACAGAAACCACCCATTTAGGAAAGATGTCCACAGTGATGAAAACCCAAAAACATACATCTTTATTACTGTAAATTATGTTATGGTACGGTATTACTTCAGAATTATTTTTTAATCCCATGAAACACTCACGCCCACGCGCACACACACACACACACACACACACACACACACACACACACACACACACACACACCCTCCACCAACTTCCATCCACTGTTACTGTATGCACAATGGCTATTTCTGAAAACTCCAGATTCACCAGACCACAGTCTCAACTCACCTGCATCTTTTCACTGCCGATTATAGACCGCAGGAGATGAGCCAGGATGGCCTTGACACGTCTGATCTTGCCGAAGCTGAGCAAGGCCGTCAGCTGTTTGGGGTGATACTGGGGAAGCACTGGATTTGCATAGCGAGCCGCCTCGAACAAGCCAAAGTCGTGCATCACAAAGAGACTTGACGTGCTGTCACTATGGGCCAAGCTGCCCTTGTCCTCCAAGCCGCCAGGCTTTTTCCAGGTATCGCGTTTACTGGCGTTTGATGCTCCTTGTGAATGTTTGAAACTGGGCATGGACAGCGAGGATTTGAACTTGGACATGGATTTGAAGGATTTGCTGAGCGCCACTGTCGATGCCATGGACACCAGATTGGCTTCCGTCAACGTCCGCTTGTCGGCGGTGAACTCCCCGTCCACCTCGTCACCACCGCTGCCGGCAGAGGCAGGCGAGGCATTCCCCGCTACCCACTGCCACGCCACTGCGTGTACACGTGTATCTCATTGTCCATGCCCACCACCAGAATCCCCGCGCGCACCCATGATGTGTGCATGGGCAGCGGGGGCAGCCCGTCCGCCGTCTCCAGTTCGATGACGCGGAGTCGCATCCAACGAATCGCCTCCTGGTAGTCGTCGACGACAAGGGACTTGGACTTCTGCAGCAGTCCCTTGGGGCGGTGGTAGAACACATCCTTTGGCTGGCTGTCCCTCACACCACCAGCCACGGCAGTGTTTGGCTTTGATCGACGCCTGCGCAACCTGCAAGAACACAGTCAGAGATGTAGGGGGTCACAAACCTTCCAACTGCAACCTTTCAACTGAAGCTGGCAGAGGATACCAAAACAAACTGTCCTTTTTGTTAAATTTTAATCTGAAGTTAGATCACCACCTCCAAGTTCTAACTCCATGCTGCCATCCACAAATTTAAACCTTGTCCTTCCCCGAGAAGGTTCGTGTCAATGTTTTCTCTCGGAGATGAAACAGAGGCATTCTTTTTCTGTTTTGTTTGTGAACAATGCCAGCCTTACAACAAAGTGATCAAGCGGATAATAACTCGAAATTAAGACGTAATGCACTATGTCCCACTTCTTCCAGTTTTCCTCCCACCATTTAAGCTTCTATGGTAGTGTGAGGTGTCAGTTCCAATTTAGGCTGATACTTGATTCATTTACAGAGCTTTCAGTCTTGGGTTCCTACTTAAGTTGCATGGTGTAAGTCTGTGTGTTCGCATGTGCAGGGTGTGTGTGTGTGTGCGTGCGTGTGCGTGTGTGCGTGTGCGTGTGCGTGTGTGTTCCTACTTAAGTTGCATGGTGTAAGTCAGTGTGTTTGCATGTGCAGGGAGGGTGTGTTGTGTGTGTACATACGCGCGCGCGTGCGTGTGCATGCATGTTAAAACTCCACTTGAATTTCCCAACTTTGGGATCATACACTGATTGATTGATTGATTGATTGATTGATTGATTGATTGATTGATTGATTGATTGATTAATAAACTGTACTCAAGAGGAAGCAAGGAAGTGAAACAAACCTCATTGGAGACCTGCGTGAAGGTGAGGATCTTGGTGCCCACGCTGACTGTCAGAATGTGAGAGCCATCCTCGGCCGACACCCAGTCCAGCTGGACCAGACACTTCTGCTTCAGCAGGCCAAGTTTGTTACCCTGGGGTAGAAAAACACACTTGTCAATAACAGTGTGTGTCCGCCACATTTGGCATGTCAGGGCTACCGGCAGGGAAAAATATACCCGTTGCTTCCTGGACAGTGCAAAGCAGCATTGAGCCACAAGCACGAAGTTTTCTTTGGGGCTCCTAAACATACCCGCCTCACCCCCCCCCCTCCGCCCCCACACACACACACAAACACACACTAAGAAGCAAAAGGGTGCATCTGGATGCTGCAGACCATAGATGCATAAATCAGCCTGAAACATCTGATTAACAACAAACCAAGAGCAACAAATAAGCCCCCCCTTCCACCGCCCCCCCCCCACACACCACACACCATCATCCCCACCTCCCCTTCATCCCCCCTAAAAAGGGAAAAGGGTGCAGCTGGTCGGATCTGGATCAGAAAACTGTTCACACCAGAAAGATACCACCAGTCAATCTGAACACCTGTACTGATGAACAGCAAAATGAGAGCAATGACAATACACTCCTCAAATGCATATAACTCCTCACAACATACTCTTTCCCCCCTCCCCCCCCCCCCAAAAAAAAAAGTGCACACAGTGCTCAAACACACAAAAATAAAAGGACGAGGAGGAGGAGAAAAGAACATACAATTGTCAGCCCTGACTTATCCTGTACGCAAACACACAAGGCAAACTGGGCATGCAGAAAGGAGTCGTAAAAGCCACTGCAACTCACTCAGGGGTGAGGGTTTCCACACAGAATGGACCATGCATGCTTTTAGCAAGGAACATTATGTAGGTAAACACCTCCCTTCCAACACCTCCACAACTACTACCAGACAAAAATACCCTGACAACGTCAACATTACCTGTTCAGTGATGGACTTTCTCACGGACTGTATAGTGCTGAGGCTGGGGACGGACTTTGTGCGCGTCATGGACGTGAGCGAGGCTGTGGAGGATGAGAGGTCAGGGGTGGAGGTGAGATCGGCAAAGGGGTTGGAATGGACAGAGAGCCCCGGGGGCAGGTTGGGTTGGGTCAGAAGCACCTGACTGATCTCAATCTCAGCCTTGGGGTCGGGGATCTTGATGTTCTTCAGCTCGATCGTGTCTTCCAACACCCAGTCAGAGCCGCCTGGCCAGAGAGAGAGAGAGAGTAGAAAAAAATGCAGAGAATACTGAGCATGAGATCAGTCATGGACAGTTTGAAAATGGTGAACTTGGATGCCTCATGTTTTCACTAAGTTTCTTTGCATGTGGTTGCATATCCATTCTTGTTTGTGACGGACTAATGCCCAAAACAATAAGATGAATTCAACTGATAACCCACGGCAGTTGCCTGTTGCTGATAAACAACCATCTGTGATGCCAGCCTATGCATCTCCATGCAAATGAATAGGGCACCAATGATCTCATGTGCCATGCATCAGCAAGTTAATGTCTTGTGCGTTATCAATTTATGCGCTTATATTAGCAATTTTAGCAATGTCCTGTTTACTGTTCCATTTATGCATCTGATATGACATTAGAGGAAATTCAAATGCATTTTATTTGCATTCCTAAAGAGACTACTACCACCACCATCCCCCTCCCCCCAACCCCCACCCAACCCCTCCATCCCCCAAACCCTCAGCGTCTTGCCCTTGTGGAAACATACCTGTGGACTCACACTCGTAGATGGCCACATAGAGGTTGATGAACTTCTCTTCTGGGTGGTTGGACTGGGCACGGATGTCACCATAGCGATACGCAACAGCTATCCGCCCGCTGTAAGCACAGCTCACTGTGATTGGTTTGCCTGAAAATAATGTGATAAGAGAGATGATTAAAAACTCAAACAGAATCAAAGTTTTAACATTTCTTTTTTCTGGTGAAAACTAAAATCTTAGCTGGGCTAATCACCTTAAAAAAAAAAATTTTTTTTTTAAATTGTAAATGCTTCCTGCTGATGAAAATGAAGACTGAACGTAACAAATGGGAATGGTGACAACTTCCAGATACAGCTGAATGGAGCATTAGAGTGGAATTAAATGGAATGCAATCTGTGCTTGGGAGGTTGGGCATGTTTGTTTCTGAGAAAATAAGGAATTCTGCCCCTCTGCTGAAAGTGTCATCCATGCTGGTGACTCGCTCACCTGGAATGGAGATGGCACTGGACCGATGTTTGCTGCACATCATCTGCCATTCTCGCCACTCGTAATCCTGGTCCTGCGGCCGCCACTGCTGGCTGCTCGTCACACTCGGCAGTCGACCTGCCCCGTCGCTCCCCACGGAGTACTCGTAGCTTGTCGTGTTGAAGGAGTTCTCGTGGCGCATTGTGGGCGTCATCTCTTGGACAGAGCAGTTCCAGAAGCGAACCTTTCCGTCAGTGCACGCCGTCACCAGGAGATACGGCGCAAAGCATGCTGGGTAGATGGAGGCGGAGCTAAGATGGCCTGCAGCAGCGTTGGCTGAGATGACGCTGACTCCGGACGGGAGAGACAGGGTCTGGGTGCAAACCTGACAGCGTAACGAGATAGGAATAGAAACGACCAGAATCAGACTTGGCATTCTTTTTAAAAAGTCAGTACAGCAGTTTAACTCAGTTCTTACTGAGTAAGTTTGGGGCTGTGCACCAGTGGCCTCACTAAAAAGAATAAATAAATAAATAAATGTCTGCATGGATATAAATCTGGCTTAGTAATAATAATAATAATGAATATTGTATAGGCGCTTTACCCAATGTCATGAATCAGCTCAAAGCGCCACAAACTGAACCCAACACACATGCTCACGTGAATCACAAAAATTCTCTCACACACTGGACATAAACACACTGCAATCACGTGGTGCCAAGGGTCAGCTCAGCTATTTAAATTTCAGAATTTAGAATTGCATTTATTTTTCAAATTTGGTGGGCTGAACATTTCCAAAGCAGAGGGGGAGGAAGCCGGAGTACCCAGAGAGAACCCCCGACGATCGGCCCGAATGAACGGTGCCACATAAGAGAAGGAAAAATTCCTTGCCCCAAGTGGGACTCCAACCCTCGACCTCTCGCATTGGTGACAAGTCTCTTAACCACTAGACCACCGACAACCCCTTAGTGGGAGGAATACGTTTTGATTCTACCCGTGTCTGCTGCAATTAGAGTCGTTAAGCAACCATAAACCTTGCCAGATTTTTTCCGAAAAGCATATTTTTTTTAAAAAGCGTAACTGGGTGTACCTTGCACGTTGTTATTGACATGGTCATGGATGGAGGTGGACCATTACGCCGATACTGTGACTCCTGGAACAGTCGAGCTTCTTCGTCGTCTGAGTCCGAGTTGTACTCCTCACCATCAGTATGGCCGTTCATCCCTTCAAGAAAAAAAGAAAAAAAAAAACGATAAAAATTTTGCAGATTCTCTTTTGAAAAAAGGCGTTTATTCAAAACTTTGGAATTTTTCTCTAAAATTTCAAAAAAAAAAAAAAAAAAAGGACAGGAGAGCAGAAAACAGAATGTGACTGACATCACAGATCTGATTTTTCAGTAAGATACACTGTCAGAAAACAAAAAGGTGGCCTCTTAAATACAAAGCCATGACGTTTCAGCTCAAAACAGCTACATCTAACACTCCATGAGGATCGATGCACAGTCATATATACTTATTTTACCTCCAAACTATTCCTTGTGTATTCTGAAACTAGATTTACACAGCAGTTCTGTAATTAGCATCACCATTATGCCACAGCAGCTTCACACCGAGACCAACCAACCAACCAACCTGCATGCTGCCCCTGCCCGTCCCCTCCCTGCATGGAGCTGGGCTGGGACGAGATGGTGATCCTCCACATGTGGAGACGAGACCCCTCCTCCCCGACCACCGAGCTCAGTCGCTCCAGCACAACCAGGTAAAAGTTCTCCACAAAACTGGAAACCTGCAACACGAAAGGGTTGCACAGAGTGGGTGAATTCAGAGTTACAACATACTTTTTGTGAACTCGTAGGCCGAAAATGAGAAATAGAGGGTAAACCCCAAACACCCACCCACCCCACCCATTCTGAAATTGAGGTGTCAGTAAAAATGGATGGATGGATGGATGGATGGATGGATGATGATGATGATGATGATGATGATGATGACGACGATGACTAAGAAGGTGAAAAAACATTCATGATGATCGTAATTAAATCTTTGTGTAGCACATAGCTCCACACTCACTTAAGAATGCTTACACATTTATTGTTTAGATAGAGATTTTTAAAGAATGCTGGGGGGAAATCAAGAGGCTAAGGCAAAAGCATCAGCATTTCTGCCACAAACGAGTTATATCAGAGCCAGAACAAATATCTGGCTCCCACCCAGAATTCAAACTCAGACCCAAGCACTGAACTTAACGCCCTATCCCAGCTCCCCACTCAATTGCAGAGCTATCACTTCTACAATCCTTTCACCAGAAGCAACTGCTGTGCCAGTCAAACATCACTCACCCTAGACAAGTCAACATAGGCCCCCATGGCGTTCACTGATGCCAGTGTCACCCCTGCGAAGTGTTGTGGCAGGCGGTGACTGGCGCTGATCCGTCACCAGCGGCCTCTTGGAACACATGCAACAAGCTGAATGTTCTGCCAGTCCTGCAACACAGGAGAACACCAGCACATAACCGATGGTGTGGCAGGCAGACGCTTTCACAGACTTCACACACGCCAGTGTGAAAGGTTATTTTCAGCACTTGTCTGAGGCGCATTTTCAACATCTGATGGCCAGAGAAGATCCGAAACGAAGAGCTGTGGGAGCGAGCGGGGCAGGAAACCAGTGGCCAAGCAGATCCTGTGGACGAAGTGGGGCTGGATTGGACACACCCTCAGGAAGCCAGCATCCAGCACCACATGCCAAGCCCTGACATGGAACCCGCAGGGGAAAAGGACGAGAGGTCGGCCTCGCAACAGCTGGAGGCAGGACACTGACTGACTGAGGCAGAGCTATGTAAGCAGGGGACCAACTGGACTGGAGTGGCAAGATTAGCCCAGAACAGAGTGCAATGGCAAAGGGTCGTAGATGGCCTATGCTCCACTTGGAGCCATGGGCCTAAGTAAGTAAGTGTGAAAGGTGCAGGAAGCACTGTAATGTGATGTTGAATCAGAAATGTCCTTCACAGAGTCAAAGTCTCAAAGACGACACTGGGACAATTACTGGGAGATGGGGTGAAGTGCGTACAGTCTTTTCCAAGCATAAAGCTCGTAACTAGTGTTCATTCAGTAGAGGGAACATTTACCCTCGATAATTTTCCTGTCATCTTTCGTCGCTTTATGGTCAGAATAAAGTGTCCTTGGCAAAAGCAGCTGCTGACTTTGGGATTGTTTAGTGTAGACAGTAGTACGAGGTGGTAGCATGCTATGTGTATATGATTTGTGAAAAGGTGGAGGAAGGCCGATGATGGCTGGTGTGTTTGATGTGTGCGTGTGATCATATGTGTTGCATGCCTAAGAAGGCCGCATCCGGACACTTTGTTGGGAACATGAAGGCCTTTAACCGGATTTATTATGGAGAGGAGCGACAATATGAAACATCTTGAAGTGAACTGATTTGTGGAGCTGAGGTATCTCCTGATACTGCATAGCTGCCGATTCTTTGCAAAGCAAGAAATCTGACAAGTGACAATACACACGATAATTGTATTATCATGGTCGTGTCACCTACCGCTGAAGCATCGTTGATAGCTTCCAGCTCCATGATGCAACCTGGGCGGGCGGAGGACTGCAGACTGACCAGGTTGAACATCTCACTCAGCGGTTTGATTGGTGATGCTGGTTCCGGGCAGTAGCTGGAACTCGTGCTGGAGAAGCTGAATGTGTGCTGTGGACACAGAATCACAAGGGTAATTGAGACAGCAGTCTTCGCAGCCTATGTGGAAATATGCAGAAGAACTAAAGAGGAGAGAGACGAAAGTAAGAAATGCAAACATGGGAACAGCATCTTCAAGAATTGTTCAGACAATTCATACTGTGTAAGTTATGCAGAAACCCAATTCCCTGCCTAGCAATGACATGCCAATCAGTCAACAACACTAATCTTCTCTCCAACACAGGAACAGGAACATTTCCAGATCTATCCATTGGTGCAGGTGCGTAGAGCGTTCAACCATAAAAGCATTGTTACTGACACTGGATTCTAGCATGATGATTCTAGCATTCTAAATAATAATAATAATAATGAGTATTATATAGGCGCTTTACCCAATTTCATGAATCGGCTAAAAGCGCCGCGAACTGAACCCAACACGCACGCTCACGTGAATCACACACATTCTCTCACACACCGGACATAAACACATTACAATCACGTGGTGCGAAGGGTCAGCTCAGCTATTTAAATTTCGGAATTTAGAATTGCATTTATTTTTCAAATTTGGTGGGCTGAACATTTCCAAAGCAGAGGGGGAGGAAGCCGGAGTACCCGGAGAGAACCCCCGACGATCGGCCCGAATGAACGGTGCCACATACGAGAAGGAAAAATTCTTTGCCCCGAGTGGGACTCGAACCCCTGACCTCTCACATTGGTGACAGGTCTCTTAACCACTAGACCACCGACCGCCCCATAATTTGACCCCAAAATGACCCAATTTAAATTATGCAAGCAGCCTGAAGAGAGCCAGAAGAACCAGGAACGTGTGATATGAAATGTGTTAACGTGCAAACGTAAACCAGCATGCTAAGGCTCTTACTATAATGTTATTTGAAATTGTGCCAAAACTTACCAACCTCTTCAAACTATTTTTAAAAAAATCATTTGACTTCATGCACATGTCAAAATCAAAATATTTCTCTCATTGCACAACTCACACTAGCATCGTCTCTCCTGCCGCTGCGTGAATCTGTCAACAAAGCGCGTGCGTCAATGACAGCCTGGTACAAACGTAAGCTGTCACCATCTGATGCCACGAACAGGGCACTGGGGGAGTTACTGCAGGAGCCAAGGGATGTGCTGGAAAAAGAATCGCTTTTTTTTTTAAATTACTTAAGGATATGCTAATTTATAATATCATTTTACTATATTTTATAAAAAGCACATCTTGTAGTACAATAATGTAGGGAAAAACTGCAAGTAATTGCTGTGTAACTGACCAAATATTCAGCCATAGGCCTGTAACGGTATTTATAGATATTGTCAACATCACTTGTGCACAGGAAACACAAGATATGTCATGCGCGCATTCCTTAGTGGACATTTCTGTCCTGACAACAGGCATGATATTGCTGAACGTTTGCTGATGAACGCATCAATGTTGTTGTTTTTTTTCCCTCTTCAATACATTTTATATTTCTAGGGCTCCATATACACCAGCAGTTTATCATCATGTACATCTACAAATTTAAAATTTAAACTTTTTTTTTTTTTAACCACACAAACAGAATCTAATATGCAATGTCTTAGACACAAGCTGCCAGCACTGTATCATCACAAATCAATGACTGATTGACAGCTAATGTGCAACTGTCTCACAAGCCATACATGTACACATTTCATGACCACGTTCTGAGGTGACACAACGACTGGGACACACAACATACAGGACACTGAACCATGCGCTTACCTTGGCAGCAGCGTTGGCACCCATGCCAGGCTGGTAAAGGCCGAGGCAGATGGTGAATTGATCCTGGCAAGTTCCATCAGGCCTCCAGCTTTGGACAACGGTCCCACAGGATTCACCTGAAACACCAAGCGCTCAGCACATGATGTCTTGACAAAACCAAAAGGCTGAAGAATATGAGACATACCATTAAAGTCATGAGTTTACGGTTCTGCACAGATGGCAAAGGCTACGAGTCGTTGGATATTACCAGAAATCAAGGTAAATCCAGAATAGCGACTACTCCGGCAGTCAGCTACCCCTGTGATAATCAGTAATCCTGATACAGTAATCCTCATGCAGCAATGCTGCAATCACTTTTCCAGCTGTTTCATTCTCAAACCCTGTCTCTGCGAATACATGTATAAGTGACAGAGGAAACATTTTTTCATAAAACTGTTGCTCAAGTTACAATAATGCCAAGTTGTTTTTTTTAGGTTTTTTTGGTTTTTTGTTTGTTTTTGTTTGTTTTGTTTGTTTGTTGTTGTTGGTGTTGTTTGGTTTTTTTTTGTTTTTGTTTTTTTGTGTGTGTTTGGTTTTTTTTTTGTTTTTGTTTGTTTTTTGTTTTGTTTTTTTTTGTTTTTTTTGTTTTTTTGGGGGGGTAGGCAGGGCAAACAAACTGATCATATGCAGTGCCTACAGGGAAGAATCAAAACATTCACTCTCTACTACTCAATCTTGTGAGAGCACCACTAAGGCAGCCACAAAACAACAACAAATTAGTCCCCTTTTTGCCTCTTTTTTTTTCACCCAAAATAATATCCAATCTTCTATTTGTCTTCGACACAGTATTTTGGGACATTAAAAAAATGGACGTCCACAAAAAAGGGAAGAAGTATCCCTGTGAGTATAACAAAACAACGTAACTAGAAACTGATGGATGACACTGAGGAGATTACTGAGAGATGGGGTGAACACGACTGGGCTTTTCAAAGTGCAGAGATACCACCTTGAACTCGACTGTACTAAACTATGACTGATGAATACAGACCTGCCACAAGATGAGTTCACTGCAGAAAGCAAAGCTCCCAGTATTTTCTTGCTCAGTCTTGTCCTCGTTTTCATCAGGCGTGGGCTCCCTCTCCGGTGTGGCGTCAGAATCGGGGAGATTGTGATGCGAGGTGGTCAGCAGCAGAGGAAGTACTGGGTGACATGTTGCAGCGTTGGCGCGGAAACGGTGCCCGCAGACACGAGAGGAATGGGCCACACTGACGACTGTCTGGAACTTTGAGGTCTCTGTGAAGCTTACCTGGTGACAGCAGAGCAGTAAAAGTATGCTTGGAAATCAAGGAAAGCAACATAAAAATAAAAATCATGGTCACTGACCGACTGTTCTCATTCGTTTTGCAGCACTAAGAATCGTACACTCCCCCCCCCCCCTCCCCCTTCTCTTTCTCTCTCCCCCTCCCAGTCATAGGTCCACGAACAATATCTGAACCATGCTAAATTACTCGTTATCAGATGGCACTATGACATGTTACCTTTTTACAAGTTGTGTCGTATACTACAATTTCAAACACCATGCTGTCTACTTTTTCACCTGTTTCCCGATGTGTTTCCCTAGAATTTCTTGCGCTTCTTTCTGTCTTTGCATGTTTAATTTTTTTTTTTCTTTTCTTTGTTTTTACTATTAGATTTACTCCTTTTGTGCCAGGCATACTTTTTGTCATATTAGCCTTTATCTTTTAGTGTTTCTAGATTAGCAGGACAGCTTGTAAGATAGGCAAACCATGCCTACAAGTCTTTATCCTGAAATAAACGTTTCAGTCAGTCAGTCCCTTCCCCTCCCTCCTGTGTTAAAGTAAATACAGATACAACACACATGTACATATACACATACACATACACATACACAGAATGCATACCTGCCACTGGTTGAGTGACCCATTGTGATGTTTGGACACCAGCAGCACATTAGGAATGAGCATGTTGTCTGCGTTCACCCCACCGCCCAAGGCAATCTTTGCCCCAGGCCCTGGACACAAACAGAAAGAAAAGCTGCTGAATCCCTCGTGAAACACTTAGGTTGCCTCTCCCAGCAGAGAAACACACTGCTCCAAAAGTGGTGCTGAAAAAGATGAACGCAAACCATCGCACAAACAAAAGCAAATGGCGTCCATGTACAGGTCCTCCAATCCATTTTGAATCCACTTGGACACTGCCCCAAAAGTGGTGCTGAAAAAGATGAATGCAAACCATCGCACAAACAACAGCAAATGACGTCCATATACAGGTGCTCCGATCCATTTTGAATCCACTTGGACACTTGTCATGAACAAGACAAAAATGAAAAGACATTTGTCCTAAATATAAACCAAAAGCAACTTAAAAAAAAAAAAGATAAATAAAATAAAATTCATTCATACAAATGGAAAGATTTAGAGCATGTAAGCTTCAAATTACAACCAACGTAGACACAAGCCCCTGTATACGAGCATAAAACCAACCACACATATATCATCATATACAAAGTTTGTCACAGACAGACAAATAACAGGCAAATGTCAGACAGACAGACGACAGAAGATGGAGGGCTATAACATTTTAGACTCAAGTGTATAGCATAGACTCACAATGTTACATTCGAGTCAAAAATGGCTGCACAGTGACAACCAAATCAGTCAACAACAACCACGTTTAAGGTCTGCAATCTCAGCAAAAAGCCGCAAACATTGCGTTTTTTAAACCTGTGACTCCTTTGATTGTGCATAATTCCGGCAACTCTGTCACAGTTGCAGAGTTTTCAGCGCTTCGGGGACCCTTATAAAACCAGAGCACGAGTCTGCTGTGACATTATTTGGCTTATGGTCAGTGAGCGAGACACATCGCTACAGTGTCTAGCGGGTGTTGAGTGCTTCACGATCTTTCTCGCTCAGTGTCAAAACGCAAACTGAGCTGTGAAATCAGGCTGCCCTTGGCTTTTACTAGGGTTTCAAGGACGCTGAAAACTCTGCAACTGTGACAGAGTTGACTGTGCTTGCACGGTCGACTCTGTAAAATAATTTTCACACTCTGGAAAGCTTTTTGTTGGGAGCTTAGATCTTTAAGATCTCTCACCTCTGTGTATATTTGCATCATCTCCTCCTTCTCCTTCAGCCTCCCCGCCTCCTGCCAGCATCTCTCCTTCTGAGATGCGCATGGCGGACTTGATGTCCATGCGGCTGTAGTTGCAGTACAGCAGCAAGTTGCAAGCCATGGTTGACGCGTCTGGGATGGGGATGGCGTGGGGGAGGCGGGAGGAAAAGCTGACCTGTGCCTGGCGGAATGTGAAGGGGAGGGTCTCGTCCAAGTACTCCACCAACCTGGCAGGAGAGAGGATCTTTCTTAGTTGTTGTTGTTGTTTTCTTTTCATTTCTTTTTTGTTGTTGTTGGGTTTGTTTTGGTTTGGTTTTCTTTCTTTTTTTTCTTTTTCTTTTTTCTTTTTTTTTTTCTTTTTTTTTTTTTTTTTTGGGGGGGGGGGGGGTTGGATGTTTTTTTTAATTGTTTTTTTTATTGACTGTTGGTTTCTTTGTTTGTGTTGTTTTTTTGTTTGTTTGTTTTTGTTGTTTTTTTTGTTTTTTTTTTTTTTTTTTTGGGGGGGGGGGGGGGGTTGTTGTTGTTTTTGTTGTTTTCAAAATATTTACCCATTCACATCCTGCATTTTTAAAAATTGCCCACTCTGCTGCATGCAGGGTATTATGAAGTTTTTTTCCAGGGAAAGTTATGTGGTACCCCTTTTATTACACTTGTCACATAAAAGCCAATCAAATTTCTCTCACAGTGCATTCGAAATATTCACAAACATAATTCATCCATCATTCTGACACCAACAACTTAATGATATTTTCTTCTATGTCTTCCTTAAATATTGTTCGTTTATGTGTTTAAGTTGTGAGCCAAAGAAATTTTGCCTGTAATGCTGGTCATTATTGAATACAGCAATTAAACTGAATTGAATATCACCCCCCACTACCATCACTTTAAGAACATGAACCAGGATGTGTTCACAAGAAATAGAGCTTACACGACTAGTTCGAGTGGTTTACGGCGAAAGACTAACCCCTTGATGGTTCGATGGTTCGACTGTTTGCGTAGCTACCTCGCCAGAGGCTTGGTAGCTACACAAACAATCGAACCATCTAGGGGTTAGTCTTTCGCCGTAAACCACTCGAACTAGTCGCGTAAGCTGTTTATACCACGAGCATTCAGACTCTTACCTCTCCTGCTCTAGTCGCATACATTTTCTGCCACATTTTATTTTTCTGGTAGGGTGAGTAGTGACTTTTATACCGCCTCAAAATTCTGCGCACTGACGTGTGAGGAAATGATGCATAGGGCAGATGAAACTGCTTGATGTTAAGAAAAATATGATTCAAAGCATGTGCTCATGTACTGACATTCAAAAGTGCACTCGCAAATATTACACAGAGAATTTTCTGTGGCATCATTTTTTACGTGATCCAAGAAAAAATAAAATGTCACTCCTAAAAGTGAGCAAAATAAGTGTGCACCGGCCGTGACGTACAAGTTCCAAATGTTTGGAATGACGCACTTTCTGATTGATGACGTAAATGGAGTGCGTTTTTGTGAACTCATGAACCACTGGGTGGGTTATGGAAAGTCGTAACTCACACTTTCGCTGTTTCCTTACTATTTTCAGACATAAAGCACTCATATTTACGGGAGCCGGGATAGCCGAATGGTAGAGCGTTGGACTCGCAATGCTCGGGTCGTGAGTTCGAATCCCGGCTGGGGCCAAATATTTGTGCTGGCCTTTTTCTCGTTGTCCCGTCTTTGAAATCACCCTTACGTGGTGGAAAAGGACATTAAACTCCTAAACACCCACACACCCACCCACTCATAGTTAACTCACTGAAAGTTTGCACTGGCAAGTAGTGTAAAGAATCTTACCACACTAGGAAACTACCATCCACAGGATGTATGCTGAACAACATGTCAGAACTCGACTGCCATTCCTTCAGCAGCAGCTCAATGTTGTGATCCAAACGCTCTAAGATGGATGGCTGGAACAACAAAGCAACAACACATCAATTTTCATGAAAGCAAGACTGAAGAGGAGGCACGTGGAATGCAAAAATCTAACACTCTGCAATAAACACAACAAAATTCTTTCTCCAAAGTTGTAAAAGTGGTAAAGGTGGGTGTTTGGGGGTTCAACGGCCCTAATTTTGTACGCTCAAAGTTAAGATCCTTCTGAGTTGGTTTGGGAGTGTCCAGCACCACACCACTAAAAACACATGCACAAATACATGCACAGGCAGGTTTGTCAGGATGGGGAATTGCTGAGGGAAAAAAAGACTGAAACTTAGGCTGGGGTGCAGAGGCAGCGCCATGCTAGGGGTCTACGGGGTAAACACCCCACTTTAAAAAAAAACAAAATTTAAAGGCATTTAGTCGCCTCTCCTGACACCCAAAAGTAAAATACTACCATGGTACTAACATGTATGTCTTCAAAAATGAAGTTAGACTGTCCCATATGGCATTACATGTATCACGATATATGACTGTGTGTGCAACTTTTTTTCCTGCTTCCTTTTCTTTGGCTGAAACTCAGATTTTGGGGGGCTGAAAGGGCAGAAAATTTGGCTGAAAATTGCCCAATAACTGAAAATTTCCCAGCCAGGTTTGTGTTCAGCTCTAGCCGTGACAGTGTGGTTACTACACGCCATCACACAGCTGAGTTTTCCTCATTTGCAAGCATATCAAACATCAGTGTGCTGCATTCCGAGCTCTACTAATCTCTAAGATAGCTTATTTAAGTGCACAGGCGCAGTCACAAGCACCAACTGTTCCAAAACAGAAGTGTCTCTGCGTAAAAACCTTGCAATGGTAACAAAAGCAACGTTAACGTTTTGTCAGCAAAAGGGGGATTACAAAGACAAAGGCACTTATAAAGCCTGTACAAATTTTAGCATTATTTGGATTCAAACCCTCCACCTTCCAATCTTGAGCGCAATGCTTCACCACTTGAGCCACCCAAGTGGTAAAAGCGGTAAGAGAGTTTGTAAGGAATACTAGTCCTTACGCTGATTTCGCCGACAATGTGTTCCTCGGAGTCCTGGCCGGAGGACAGACTGGCTTGACTGTCCGTGTGACTCCCCAGCTGTTTGTCTGCATGGTGTGCCTTGGTAGATCCCTTCTTCCGCTTGAACAGTTTGTTCTTCCGCTTCTTCGCATGATCTGCAATGCAGATAGAATTGTAAATTTTATTACAATTATACAGCAAGAGCCGACAGGTAGGCTAGAAACTATTAGTTGTGCGCGCACACACGCACGCACGCACACACACACACAAAACACATCCCTTGGTAGACCCTAAGTGCATGCCTAAAAATCTGCAACAGTCTGTAGCTACC
Source organism: Batillaria attramentaria (assembly GCA_018292915.2). NCBI lineage: Eukaryota > Metazoa > Mollusca > Gastropoda > Batillariidae > Batillaria > Batillaria attramentaria. The sequence continues at coordinate 391,550 of JACVVK020000414.1, read as the reverse complement.
ACCAGCTTCAAGAACGCTTTGCTGTTTGAAGAGGAGGTTTTGTGTGTGTGTGGGGGGGGGGGGGGGTATATCTTTTCCATTAGATAAGAATAACCACCAAAATGGGGCAATTAGGAGGGAAAAGAAAAAAAATCTTTGAGCTCCTTGCCAAGATTCAAACTCACACACCAAGCATCAACAGTCACACACATTGCCAGCTCACCCTCAAGAAGAGGACCTTACTATATGCAAGGGGAGCCGGGGTGGTCGAATGGTAGAGCGTTGGACTTCTAATGCTCGGGCCGTGAGTTCGATCCCGGCTGGGGCCAAATATTTGTGCTGGCTTTTTCATCGTTGCCCCGTCTTTGATATCACCCTATGTGGTGGAAAAGGACGTTAAACCCCCCAAACACCCACCCACCCTACTATATGCAATATTTAATCTGTAATAATACTGGTTTTTTTTTTGTTTGTTTTTTAAATCATGAGTGAGTATTTTAAGGCTTAACGCCGCGTCAGCAACAAAGACTAATTCGCGGCAGTTTTTAAATCATGAAAAACTCAGACAGATGATGGAGAATTATTACAAACACACATGTCAGTACAAAAAAACAAATAAAGAATAAATTAAGAAACCACTGCAGCACTTGCCTCCATCCTTCTCCTTTGCATCGTGACTGTGATCATGCTCCCTCTCGGCCTCCCCCTCCCCCTCCTCCTCATCACTGCCCCCCTCCCCGTGGTGGGCAGCATTGTGAGCTGTGATACTCTCGTCGTGCATGAGTTTGGTGTGGAGTTCCTGCAGCAGCTTCTCGGCTTCCATGGTGAACTGCAGTTCCTTGTTATCCAGCCAGTGCAGGCGGAAGTTGTGCCGGGCCTCGTGGGACCCCGTCATGGGCAGCAGCGGGATGTCTAACAGAAAAGAAACTACAAGTACAGTGGGGGAGTGAAACTGTCAAAACCCAAGGAGATGGCGCCCATCACATCCAGGCCCACAACAGACAATTTTTTTAAGCAAGATTCAGTTTAAATTGTCAGAGTACATTTGGGCGTTCTTTTGTTTGTTTGTTTTTCTGTTTTTTGTTGTTGTTGTTTTGTTGTTGTTTTTGTTTTATTTTTTGTTTTTGTTCTGTTTTTGTACTTTCTTTGTTTTTTTGTTGTTGTTTTTACTGGTTAAAAAAATGAACATTTTCACTCCCAGTAACAATAATTCCAACAATTTCTGCACATGAGTCAACAAAACCAGTAAGTGATCACAACTGCCTCGCACAAAGGCTCTGGCCGTCGTTGACTCTTGCCCAAACTGAAAAGCTACAGCAAATGTTGAAATTTCTACTTTTATTATTTGGGGATTATCTTCAGCCAGGGTAAGCTTCGACTTCTAGCGTAACAATGATCAGTCTCCGACAACAGAAAATCCCCTGAATTCAGAGTCTGCTTGCTGCCCACATGGCAGGGTACAGTAAATGAAAATGGTCACACATGCAACACTCTCATCCAAGAGGACGACGACCCTGGGAGTGTTCAGTGTCCAGGAAAACTGACAACAAAATCTTAACCCAGTGGTTGGTATAATCACATACCTGTCTCCGGGTTGATGCTGCCAGCCAGGTGGAAATGCAGCACCGGTGAAACACCATTATGGTGTATTGCAAAACGGTGGAAGTCGTGCACACTGGCGGCCGCATTGAGGTTGGCAGCACTCATCACGGTCTCCGGACCATATTTTGGTTTCCTTCGCTTGTGGATGGCATGCCTGTTTCAGGTGCATTAAAAAAAAAAAAAAAATGTATTATGTGGGAATGATTATGATAAGACACCAAAGAAAAACCCTAGATGGATATCTGACCTACTAAAAAAACTTCTAAAAGGAACATGAAATTCTGATCTTCACTCACCAAGCATGACATAATTAGTCCTGCAGTGTGCAAGGCTTCATGTTAAAACACAAGTGGAAGCCAGAGGTAGGCATGTTATACCAAGGTGCACAAGGTTAGTAGTTGTATTAAATGTTACTGTCGTGCTTCAGGCATAATGAAACTGTGCTGTCAATCAGCAAGAACGAAGGTTTTACACACATAAGTTCTGCAGGAAAAGAAAATTAGTCAAGCTTAAAAAAGCATGCTTTAAGGACGTGAAATTGAGGCTCTGCAAGCAAGCAGACATCCCTAAGGGATACTAAGGTTCACATCTCAGCTCTCACAATGCTTTTTTGACATAAACCGCATGTATGTCTTCAGACAAGTAACCGGCTCCAGTAGTGTAGTGGTTAGCACTTTGGGCCATGGACCGGGAGACCCGGGTTCGAGTCCAAGCCAAGACAAGCAGGAATTTTCCTACCTAGGCCGGCTCCTAATCACAGCGGACGTGCTATGAGCTCAGTGGGGAGGCTGTTGCCACACAGCCGAGATTCACCTACTTCACGGGTGTGACTTCAGGGGTGCTTCCCTTGGTATGACACATCTTATGATGTGGAGGATTACATGGCCAGCACCTCAGGTGCCATAGTTCCTGGGCCTGGTTTATGCCGGGATATTTTTGACAGGAAGCGTGGAATGCAGCCCTGTCCCGCTGTCCTAAACCACATGGACCTCCATAGCATCATCATACATGTACCATCATCCTCATCTCCACCATCATGCATAATAAAAAATACAAAAAAACTGCCCCAGCTTCTGAGCCCTCCGTATATTCCACCCATGGCAGGAACACCACTGGAGCTGGCAAAGAGTTGGGGCAGAAAAAAACAAAAACAAAAAAAAAACTTAACAAGTAAATTACACCAGCATCCCAAAAGCAAAATGGAAGCAAACTGCTTGATTTAGTCTGCAGCATGTAGCACAAGACTCTTCTGCATGCGGCCTAATGCATCAGCAAAAACATGCCTTGCATTTGCAGTCAACAAAAATGCTCAGGTACCGTAGCAACACAACAGATTTCCAAAGACTGTCTGCAAAAAATGAAAGCTACTCTTTTTTTTCTCTCTTTTTTTTTTCAATCTTTGTGGACAGTGTCTAGGTCTGTGCTAGAAAGAAGACATGTCAACAGTCACAGATCTGGTTGGTTTCAACAGAAAGCATGCAGGCAATCCACAAAGAGTGCACCTCAATGCTAAACTAATCTCACTACATCAATGACAGTGATAAGACAACTTGCATCCTAACACATTCAAGTTTTTAAAAAAAAAAAAAAAAAAGGTGACAGCCTAAACAATACCTCAGTGTGTTATACTTTGTTGTCAAAGTGATGGCAGGATCTGTGAATGCTCTGCAAAATCATGCCACATTCAGATGTTAGTGCGTTAGGCAGGCATTAGTTTTGCTAAGTAGTCATGTGTCTGCTGGAAGCTGCCAACTTGAAATGGAGAAATCATGCATAAACTGGCAAGACAAGGAAGTAGTATATACAGACTGAGTTTAAAATTTAAAAAAAAAAAAAGAAAAAAAAGTGAAAACTAAATAAAGAACAACTGAACTGACTTTCAACATGCAAGGATTACATATCTATGATGCCATTATTTCTAGCTGAAAGTTATGACTAAGTTTAGTGTAACTACACCGACTGCTATGAAATCATGCCAGCTACACAAATTGTACAGTGTTTAATCCGGTAACAGTGCCTCGATACTGCACCAATAAACAAAACCACAGGAGCTAAAATCTACCGGATACGTAGGAAATATCACAAAGTCACGTTGCGCCTCACATCACTACTCCACAACTTCAGTATTTCATACATCACTGTTAACAACGGTGATATTATTCACACTGAGAAATTTCCCACACTCCCTTTCACTCAAGAAAATTGTACATGACATAATAAATGTAATTTCAGTGCCAACTGGGTGCGACAGCACTGCAAATAGTTAAATAAATGTACATGTATTTACAGTGCCAGACCTGCTCTGTAAAGTTTCCTAAACATGATTATTCATAATTACGGAGTTCAGACAAGGGCGGAAGATCTAGTAAACACTCAGGTCAACTGATGAGTGACACTGTTGTGTTTTTGACAGAACTGAGCTTTCACGGGACGATATGATGATGTCGAGCGTGTGATGCTTTTGGAATTCCTAGCATACAAACAGAGAAATCTGGCAAGCACCCTAGAAATTTTGTTTGCTGCAGAAGAACAACACTAGTGGTGAAAATCCTCTGAAAGGAGGAGTGTAAGAAATAAACTACATGTACTACACTCACTGCCACAGAATATCATTCATATTAACAAACTCATGGTTTCAAAAAAGCACACAGCTCGTTTTCACTTGTTGTGAGCAATAAGAAAACCACTTGTTGACAATATTAATGGCATTCTTCGCCAGTTCGTTCACTGTTACATATCTACTACATCAGCACAGAACATCTGTCATTTCACTCTTCTACTGTTCTAGGCCTACACTAAACACTTACATAGCACTAGCAGTTTCTATGTCAAACTTTTCTTCAGCCAAGGACGGCATTTTCACTGAGTAAAAATGCATCTCCTGGCCTGAAGAAAGATCACAGCAACACAAGAAGACACGTCATGATTATAAAACCTTTTCACTGCTGATGAGATGAGGTTTCTTTTAAAACTTACACTCGGAGAAAAGTTTATGATTGCAGCACCAGTCCTGCTCTGAACCACGGAAGATGGGCCCAGACACCAACACCAAAACCAAAAGCGAGGACACAAAAGCTGACCTTCTGGCATGAATAAATTATTAAATCTGCACTGCAGTTGACCAGTCATTGGCTTGCCCCATGTCCAAGAAGCAATGAAATGTACCAGTGCCAGAACTAAAACACCAACAGGCAGTGAAGAGGTTTAAGATTTGGTGTGCCAAACAAACAGAGAGACATTGGGGACCACAGACAAAGGGCCCTGACCTGATGGTCTTCAGTCGCTGGATGAAGCGTTTCTTGTGGCGGTGGGTGTGGTGCTTGGGGTCATGTGACATGTTGGGGTCGAACTGCTCAAGGTCCACCAGCCCGTCGTCGGGCAAGATGGTCTCCACCCAGATGCGAGACACGTTGTCCAGGCAGGACGACACCAGCATGTTGGCAACAGCACCCCTAGAAGGCACAAGATTGGTCTATTAGATTACCTATGAAGCATACATACAGCCTTTTATTTTTCTGTCTTTTTTTTCTTACTTTTGGAGATGATGTTTGGTTTTTCTATATGCTATTGTTGTTTGTAGTATATATAACTGTGCTCACCTCGTTACTAATCGTGCATGAGTCTCTCAGTACCGTATCAACCCACACCAACGCGATTTTCTTCTTCTTTTTTAAATTTATACTTTAAAAAAAAAAGGAATTTCCATCTGTGTGGATTGTGAAAAATGTCAGTATACGGTACACGTGTTTCTTGATCACTTTTGCACGCATGCCTCTTGTAACACACTATTACTGCTCTCCTGCAAGGGCAACACACAGCATGGTGAACATCATTTGGATCACTTTTGCATGCATGCCTCTTGTAACACACTAGTACTGCTCTCCTGCAAGGGCAACACACAGCATGGTGAACATCATTTGGATCACTTTTGCACGCATGCCTCTTGTAACACACTAGTACTGCTCTCCTGCAAGGGCAACACACAGCATGGTGAACATCATTTGGATCACTTTTGCACGCATGCCTCTTGTAACACACTATTACTGCTCTCCTGCAAGGGCAACACACAGCGTGGTGAACATCATTTGGATCACTTTTGCACGCATGCCTCTTGTAACACACTATTACTGCTCTCCTGCAAGGGCAACACACAGCATGGTGAACATCATTTGGCACACGACTTACCTGGGCATGTACTTGCTGGTTTTGCGCCAGGTGAAGCCAGTGACGGCCCGCGGATGGGAGATGTAAATGAAGGAGTAGTGCAGTACATCTTTCCTGGGGCTGATGCTGTCTGACCGCATTAACCCTTGCTGGACTGGAAAAAGTCAAGACATGTCAACATTGATGAAAAAGTCAAGGAGTGAGTGAGTGAGTTTATAGGGCTTAAAGCCGCGCAAGCCACAAAGACTAATTCGCGGATTAAAAAGTCAAACACAGTATATTTGGACATAGGGGTAGATGCCAAGGAAGCCTCTTATCTCTTGGAGAGCCCCAGCCCGACCACTCCCTGCCCGCTATATGATAAGACTGGTTAACCTTCGGACGACGTCGTGGGTAAAAAGTTGCACACACATTGCTTTAGATGAACGTATCTAACGTTTCCCACGATGTAGGACTAGGAATAAGCTGCAATCTGCCTATATAAAAACCATTGGTAATTTGTTTCCAACGACATAGGACTAGGAATAAGTCGAAAATTACCTATTTAAAAACCATGGGTAAATTGTTTCACACGATGTAGGACTAAGAAGTTTTTTAGCGACGTAGCCGGAAGGTTAAAAAGAACAAACCACTGCACACCACTAGTAGCCTTACCAAGCCACTATTACACAAGACGTGGGCTTTCCCCGCTAGGCCCACGACTGCTTCAGATTGCATAATACATGTACATGCAGTGGCTTGAATTGGCTCCTAGTGATCTGAAGATTTCAAGTAAAATTATGATTTTTGCAAGGGAATTTAAGAGTTATGGAGTTTACATGGTATCAGTGTCCTAAATCTCATACAATAATGATTATAAATGCACAAAGTTTGGTAAAATAACACTCAGTAATGCAGTTAGAACTAAAACCTAGAGTAATGTACTCAAATTTTTTTTTTTTTTTTTTTTAATTTCTGTTTTTGGGATTTTTTTTTACAAATGACGAGACACATTGACAGTAATAATGATACACGGGACACATTGACAGTAATAATGATACACAAGAACTAGTCTCACACAAATTTTTTTTTTTTATCTTATTATGCATATCCGAAGGTGTGATGGTGTCAAAGCAACATTGAAAAAGGATCGGATTCATGTATCCGGCAAAGTGAGAACGAAATGCCAGATCCCTGTCTCAAAACCAGCAGATCAACACCAAAGGAACCTGACACTGTTTGTTTGCAAACAGAGAAATGTCAGACAAAAGGTCAGCAAAACTTCCAACACACTAGATTGCATCCAGTATTGATTTGAGATTGAGAGTCTAGACACATCCAAACATGCACGCATCTTCAAGTGCTATAAACCAAATCAGCTTCCAGAAATGCAATGTGCTATACTGACTGTGATTTGTGTGTGTCAGTTCTATTTTCTTGGTGAAAGTGAAATATACACACCTTTCTGATCTTCGTACCAAATCTTGACAAGTCTGTCAGCCTGGAAAAAAAAAATCCAAAATGTTCTTAAAAATGTTGTACACACACACACACACACACACACACACACACACACACACACACACACACACACACACACACACACAAAATCTGCAGCAGTGCATATAATCTATCAATGGAAATTTACAGTCACACTGGACTTAAAAACCATTGCACAAAGACAATTTAACAGGCCTCTATCAGCAACACAGAGGCATTTCTAACCAAACGAATGAGTTTTCTTTTCCAATGGTTAAGATCTGGCCCCATACTCTGGTCTGTGCCGGTGCTACCAAAGCAAACACAAAACAACAAAAAATTGAAAGACATATATATCCATACAAAAAACTTTAAATCAACAAATTCATTACCTTGCCAGCAGAGGCAAAGAGGAAGCCGTCCGGCGAGAACTGCAGGTGGTAGACAGGTGTTGGTGGTCTGGAGGACAAGGAAACGTGTTGCAGAAAATTAACACTGCAGTGTGCACGCACTAGCATCCAATTTCAGAACTGAATATTCAAGTGGAATGTGAACCTGTGCCACTTGTTATCAAGGAAATGATTATTACTGAAATTGTTTTAACTTACACAGCCACCTTTCTTTTCCTTTTTGTGTCATTGTTTAATCAAACCACTAGATACAGAACATTCAACTAATCCCCCTACCCCCACCCCACCCTCACCACAACCATCCGCCAATAAGCAAATAAAAGCGACATAAAAGGGACAGAAACCACTAAACTTTGACAAAGGACGGCACAGGTCCATGTTTCGGCTTTCGCCTTCTTCAGGACATAAACAAATGGGACATAACTACAACAAACAAACAAAAGGTAACTCTGCGGACGTACTGACATACACGGCGCGGGGAAAAAAAAAAGAAAAAAAAAACGGTGGGCGAGAAAAGGACCAGAAAAAATAGTAAAAATATCACAACACCCATCCTTTGGTGACAAAAGACCATTTTTTTTGTTTGTTGAAGTTATGTCCCATTTGTTTATGTCCTGAAGAAGGCGAAAGCCGAAACGTTGACCTGTGCCGTCCTTTGTCAAAGTTAAGTGGTTTCTGTCCCTTTTATGTCGCTTTTATTTGCATAACTTGTAACCACTTCGCAGTCATAACCGTTTCCTTTTCCATCCGCCAATAGTCAACACACACCCACACCCATACAAACACAGAGAGAGAGAAGCAAAAATGTTTCTTCCAACACTCACCTGCATTTCCACACGCACTCCCAAATGCCAGGGTCATGGATGAGATCATGGTGCATGGGGTCAAGGGCAAATGAAAGACGCTGGTTCAGAGCCTCGTCATCAGGGTCCGCCATGCTGACGTTGTCACCCAGGTGGAAATGTACCCGTCGACTCCCACTGTCATCCGCCTCCCCGTCCCCTGGACCCGGCTTGCTCTTCTGCACAAGTTGCCAGATCTGGATGAGCTCTCCTCCTGTCAGCAGCTTGGAACCTGAATAACATGACCAAAAAAAAAAAAAAAAAAACCAGTCAGGAAGTGGTGGGAGAAGCCATTTTGCTATGTTGTCTATGAGACAAGGAAAACCGAATAAAGAACTCTGCCGAACTGAGCTTGTAGTAAAGAAGTGATCTGTTGTTGCTGTTTCCTTGTCCATGAAGTCCTGCTAAAGAAGCAAGGGACTGAGTGATGTGAGATGTGCACTGTTACTGGTCCTCTGGAAAAGGGGCTTTTTTGTTATTCTTCCTTCTTTTTTGCCACTGAAACCAAATTGCCCAAATTGGGATAATAAAGATATTTGAATCTGGCGCTTGTATCCTGACCTCTTTCCTGAAGAGGACTAGACCAAGGTCACCCTCCTCCACAATCCCCTTACCCAACCGCCAACGCTGTGGTGTAACTAGTACAGAACTATCCTTCCAAAAAGACTGCCAAAAAGTGAGGTGGGTTTGTTTTTTTTTTCTTTGGGGGGGGGGGGGGTTTTGTTGTTGTTCTTTGTGGATTTTGTTGCTTTTTTGTTACTTTTGTTAAAAAAAAAAAATTTTAAGTTTGTTATGTTGTTGTTCTTGTCACTGAAATACACATCAGGGGCGCCGGAAGATGTTGGGGGGAGGGGGGGGCAGAATCTCGGAGGGGGGAACGTTGCCCGAAGAAAGTGAAAAGCGGGGGGGGGGGGGGGGGGGGGGAGGGGGGGCAATCAGAGGAGCGGACAGCCTTCGGTCCGCAAAAACAGAAGTTCTCTGTTGGGTGGGATGAGGGAGAGAGCACTACGAGGGGTAGGGGGAGAGGTAGGGGAAGGGGGGGGGGGGGGGGAGACCATGGCTTTGCCCCCCCTCTTGCCATAGTCACCTGATTTTCCAGGGGGGGCAAAAAGACACTCTTGCCCCCCCCTGCTTGGGTACAGGGGGGGCAGCTGCCCCCCCTGCCCCACCCCGGTTCCGGCGCCCCTGCACATACGCAGGAACTGATAGAGAAGCCTGAAATCCATGAGGCATCCAAACATCACCCACTGTGTGTGTATTACTGTAACCACCTTTCTAAATCCTCTCCATTGCAAAATGCAGTTAACTGTAAGTGGGCAAAATAAAGTCACTACACACTGGTACAACAGAGACATATGATACTGTTGCTAAAGTAAGACACCATGGAAAAAACACCCATCCTCCTTCCACACCGATGTCGTTTTCTGCAAATTTTACACCAACTACTGAACTAGCCTAAAGGTTCCCATCTGCAAGTCTAGACCTGAACACTCTCATCGATCACTCACCTTCCATGTTCCAGCTGAGGCTGTTGACGTAGCATTCTGTTTCAATTTCGGCTGTCTTGTACCACCGGTAATCTAGTTTCTGGAACACAAAGCAAAACAGTCTTAATGACCTGCCATTTTTCCTCAGCGTCCATGTTCATACATTAAATATGGCAAGGTATTGTGTGAGAACAAAACGACAATCTCAAGTTGAAAAAAAATAAATAAATAAAGTGTCAGTTGCAATGCATGCACAAAATTTTGTTCTCTCTTCATGAACTAAGCAAAGAAAGCGTCACGCCACACAAATGAAATATATATTCCTTTTCAGCAAAGTGTTATGCTGTGCAGATTTGATAACCTACACTCTACAGGAACTCTCACAGTCTACAAACTAAACCAAATACATGTTCAAATCATACTCTGACAGTAAAATTACTGCCACTACAAAATCCCAGCCCCTGTACATTATCACATGCCCGTAACATGCATGCATAATATATATATGTATACATCCATGTACATTAAAATACAATCACTTGACAAAGCACAATCTAGCAATCTATCATGCATAGCCTTTCTCTCGTTTTCCCATGACAAAATTTACCAAGGCTTTGCTGAACCCAAACCCCTGTAGCCTTAATCAAAAGAAAACAGCTGCATACAGGTGAGCCTTTAACTCTTTGACGACGGAGCGCAATTTCTAACACGCGATTTCCTATAGGAAATCGCGTGTTAGAAATTGTGCTTCGTCGTCAAAGAGTTAAACACCTACCATGCAGATAAACTACACTTAATCATTATACCACAACTCTACCTCCTGAATATCACTTTCAACTCAGACAAACTGCGTGCTGAGTGTGTGCATGTATACATGGCATTCGTTCGTCTGGCTTCCCCAAGAGCTGCTTTACACTATTAACAAGATTCAGCCAACTATTTTCTACAATGTGGACAACCATCCAAGATGTACTGAAACGCTAGCGGTAAGATGCACATACAAGCACGGTGAGGTAACCAACAAAAAAAATCAAACAAGGGAATTTCTGCACTTTCAGAATGAATCCGCACATTTTTACACAGACTCTAATTTGCGGAGACACAGAATATGCAACTTGCTGCTGGGGGGAAAATCTGTAAAGTCAATGGCGGAAAGTATTCAACATATACTGGTGGGAAATGTGGAGACGATAATAAACATGCAGACAGGAAAGATGGGGGTAAAAATACTAGAATGTACACAACAGCTGCTGCTGTGCACAATGACGTAAATTAAAAGAACATGCAACAGTTACTGCAGTACTTTACAAATAGCATCCCCACCGCCTGCTGCCTGAATACTGAACATATGTTTTACACACACACACACACACACACACACACACACTCACACACACACACACACACACACACACACACACACACACACACAGGGCACTTTCCCTCCAGCTATCTATACGCAACAGCGCAATATAGATTTGTCACAGATTGCCCTTCAACCAAAATGAAAATCACACACCCAAAACTCTCAACGCTCGTTTTTACTTTCAGCAAAATACGCCTGCTGTCCACCTGCCGTACGCCCATGTGCATATATACTGCCAAATGGTGCAACTAACCATTCTGTCTGACAGCGGAATTAACCTACATGTATAACATATATACCAGCTTACCCTTTGTGTTTGAAATTGTCTCTGCATGTGGCACCCAAAATCACCTATTTATCCCCTCGGAACACAACGTACAACTTCTGCTGGAAGTGTGGGGTTTGGGGCCTTTGGTTTCTTTTATTTTGCTTCAGGTTTGGTTGTTGTTTATTTTGTTGTTGTTGCTGCTGTTTCTTTTGTTGTTGCTGCAGTGGTTGTTTTATGATATATATATATATATACACAGGTTAACTTGAGTACATGTATATTACATGTGCTTTGGTGAACACAAAATGGGACCACCCTATCTGTGTTAAACGTTATTCGGGTTAAGCCTACCGGTATACAACAATGACCTTTGTAAGTTGGTTACAGGTACTATCTGTCATCACAATGCTGCTGGCTACCCACATACAATTGTGAGTGAGATGGCTTTAGTCCGTGCTGTGAAGGTGAAAGTGGTCAATCACTAAATGATGGTGCACTGGATCCCGCATTCAAAATTACTGCACTCAGCGATCAGCAGATCATGCACGGCGACTAGCAACACGGCAATGACATCTGTCAAATGGTGTGAAGTGTTGGTCTGCATCTGTTCATGATGCAGTGAATGATCTATGGGTGCTTTGAGATCATTCCCTAATTTTAGATTGTGCAAAAAAAAACAAAAAAACCCAGGGAATCGAAATGTATGATCTGCACACAGTTGCGTTAGCATAGGATTCTAACAGACTGGACGACAATGACCACAATGACCACAACAACCACAAACTCCCTAGCACAAAAAAAGTTTGGTTAATGGGACTGTTCATCCTAAGAGAAAAGAAGAAAACAGTTTGGCCCTTCTTGTAAGAATACAGAATTCCAAGTTAAAAGTAAACAGATTTAAAAAAATAAAAAGTAACGAAAAATAAAAACATTCTTACTGGATGCCATTAAAAGCAAAAGCAGAACAGATTCTTTCTGATATATGTACAGCAAAGTCACTCCACATCCAAAGCTGAACTTGTATGTTGTGTTTATGGTAAATTACAAAAAATAAAAAAAAATAAAAAAATAAAAATCTTACAAGATGATTTCACCCGATGCTAAAGCCAGATGTTGTCTTTCAAATTATTCAAGAACTCATGTCATATTCAAAAATTAAGAGTTAATTTAAGCAAATAAAAAAACTACAAACTGAAGCATCCAGGGAAATTATTTTTTTGGCATACATGTACATCAATGTGGGTTAAATCATAAAATATATAAATTCATCAGCTGCCTGGCCTATGTGGCGTAAGACTTGTAAACCAACACTTGAGTGTTGCAAAGGCTGTACTGCACAATATGCAGCATTTGACGGACGCACAATAAAAATACAAAGACCACATGAAATGTCACAGCCTCATTGGGGATCGTTATGGTGCAGGGGTACAGATACAGACAGGCAAAACGTCAGCTCTGACACCTCAATATCCTATTGCAAGCTGAAAGTCTGCAAGCAAGTCTGAAGCCGTTACCTGTTCCCCACTCAATCTATCAGGTTTCTCTCTCTGTGACTGTGAAACAAAATCAAATAAACACACATAGCATGAAGGTAAAAAGTGCATGAAACCGTTTTCGCAGTGAAAGATGTGCAACTGCAAAGTACAACACCATAAAAAAGAATAAAATAAACTAAACAAATAAACAGACAAAATAAAATACATGTAATGAAAAAAATTAGGGAACACACTAGACAGTCCAAACGCATCAGACCATATCTTGGTTACATGTGCCTTACTGAAAATCATGATCCAGTGAACATTAATAAAACAGCACCACATAAAATGAATTCTGCCTATGAACTGCGCCACTTCCCCATAACACTGACACTAGTGACAGGAAAACTTCTGTTGTATAAATGCAAATGAATAATAACGATATTTCCCACATAATAAGCTGCCAATCAGCTGTGCACTTCATACCGTGCGCTGAAAAGGACGAGATATTAGTTTTACAGAATTGAGAATACGATTTATTTTACTGGTATCATAATGGACAAAAATCAATATTTTCACCGACTCTTTTTCTTAAGACTAGGAAAGAAAAGCTAGGGGGAAAAAAAAAACAAAAAACTTACAATCCTAAATAAACAACCGACCAAACATGAAGTGGTGTAAAATGATAACAACAACCCTTATCGTTTGCTCCGCGATGTTAACAGGTACTGATGTATCCCTAAACCAGGTCAGATTTGGAAACAGTAACAACCAGATTAGCTTGTGTACCACCTTTATCAGGACACCAGCCGCTGACACAAAGCAAAACAAGGTACAGCACCTAAACATGCCGAGATCATAACCTCAACACCACTGGGCCTTGTACATTGTCAATAAAACTCCACGACTTAATAACAGCTGACAAGGGTGTAACCTTACGTTGTATTGTCCTATGCTATATAATATACATGTACATCATGTGTATGTAAGTAAGCACACCCTGAATGCAGATTCAGGCCAGACTTCCAAAAGACCTTTTCTCACAGATCGTTTTGCGCTGTTTTGCTAGTGTATGACATCCTACCACTTAAGACACATGCAGTTTTGGCATCTCATCGGCCAAAACTGAGCCAACAGTCCGGGGTCGCGGGACAACAACAAAGTGAAGAACAAGGCGCTCATGTTGCAGTCAATCGCTTAGGACAAAGCGCTTCGCTTTGATTAGTTTGAATGTTTGTTTACAAGTACAGCCACCAGGTGGCAGCATATTGCACACAGAGCTCTACTCATCATTAAGGTATATTAATTTAAATTAATACAAATAACAATGTGTCATATTTTAATTGCACATGCATGGATCTTAAGACAATTTTGTTTTAAATGTCACCTTTTCAAACAGACATTAAAGTATTTCTGAAGTTGAATTTTGAATTGAAATGAATTGAATTTGAATTGAACTGAATTTGAATATGAATTTGCATTTGATGCAGAAACAGAAACAAAATGCCTTCTGTACAGACCGAATAAAACTCAGTCACATTTCTTAATTCAGACTTACAACACTTGGGTGGTATGTGAATGATTCAGTGGGGCAAAGAGAGGGACTGCTCATTTATTCATATTTCTTCTTACATCTGTACACAGGTAGGCAAATTCAAAGCAGTAAGTGTGAACTTCCATATAGCTAATTTTTTTCCCTCTCTCTCTCTCTCTTTTGTCTCAAAGGAAAGAAGAAAGCAAGTTCCGAGGTTTACATCAGTAACAGAATGATTGTTTTCGTTGCTCTTATTTCAACCAGCTGTTCTGTGGTTAAACAATAATCTGTGCACTGGGATATATAGATAATTTAGGGGAAAAAAGAAAAGAAAAAAAACGAAAGAAAGAAAGATGATTGATTTTTCTTATTTTACCCAGTGTGGTTTATTTCAGTGTGGCTGACATTAAAGTGAGCTGTGACTGATACACCACACAAACATCAAAGAAATCCCAGTGCCATATTTATCCAGTAAAAATCTTTCCTTGTCTCACTTGACATTTAGACATTAACTTTCTGAACTTCTCCATGTGCATACTCAACTTCTGCATAGATCTGTAGAGTCTTACAACATTCCGAGTCCATGAATGAAAATGACAAAATAAGAACCTGCAATACTGAATGTTTATTTGTTTGTCTGTTTTTGTTGTTGTTTGTTTTTGCTGCTGCTGTTGTTGCTTTGGGAAAGCTTCATTGTTTTCTGCTGAAATAGCCCACTCCATTGTTTACTGCACACAAGAGGTTTTGTTGCTGTTGTTGTTTGATTTTTTGTTTTTTGTTTTTTTTTTATCAAAAGTGTGATCGTCTCAGTCTTTGGACATCCCAGTGGAGCACCAACAGAGATCATTTACACAGACGTTGAATCACACACAACATGACACACACATACACCATGAAATGCAACAAATCAATACACTCAAACAACACTAAGATGCATGTACTGATAGAAAGTCCAAGTTTTCAGGGAGAGAGTCTGGCGTTGGAGGGGGTAAGGGAGTGGATGGGGGCGTGGGGCGGGAGGGGAGACGGGTTGGAGGAGTGAGGAAGCCAGACATACAAGTACACATTTGTGGTCAAGGGCAGAGTTCCAATGCAAAACATCAAACTCAAAGGCAAGATAGGAACATTCATTTCTAAACACACACACATCGGAAGCACTCGCTTAACACCAAGAGACAAACCTTGCGTGCAGTGCCCTGGTACAGTAATGCAAATGAATAATTAATATCAAAGTTCACCATCAATTGAGACCACAGCACAAGTAGTTCACATAAAAGCTTGCAGAACTCTGTATATCAGCACATTCATTAAAAGACTGTGACAAAGTCAAAGAAATGTCTGAAACACAGCTGCTGGCAAAGTTCGCACAAAACCAGAAGAAGAGCAAAAGAGTGCGCACACAAAACTTTATGCTTTGAACTTTCATGTACAGACTACACTCTTGTGACTCTGTGACTATACAGACTAATCAAAAATATTTTTAATGTGCATACCCAAAGAACTGAATTCATATTGCTTTTAGTATGAACTGGTAACTCCCAATAATGGTACTATACACGTACCCATGCAATACTGTGTGTACCCGTTTCTTAAGGTAAGAAAGGGTGCAAAAATCTGGAAACAAAGGCAGATCTATCTGAGATTTAAAGGTGACGCATCGACTTACATGTGAGGTCTCGTTGATGGTTGGAGTGGGTTCAAAGATGTAGACCTTTTTTCCGTAACTTGCTGCTATCTGAAAATTAAATTTCATAACAAAATCAAACTAAACTTTCTGCTGTCAGGAAACAGAATTTTAAACCAAAGTCAACCTAAACTTGCTGCTATCTGGAAATGAAACCACCTTATGATAACTGCGAGATAAATGCTAGATCTAACACCCAATTCATGAACAAAGTGGTGGCAATGACGGTCAATGCATATATAATCAACCAAAACACCTTCTGATGACTGCCACTGAATGCTAATGGGTCTAATACAAAGTGCAGGGACAAACTGGAGACAATGATTGTCATAACATAATCAATTCACGTATTAAGAAAACTTTATTCACTGTTGTGTATCTGGTGTTGGCAGACCAAGCGGATACTGGCTGAAGGCTGACAATACTGTTCTACTGGCACTCCACGCTTGGGAGAAAAATCAATGGCTTGATTATCACTCTCAGAAACAACCATTGATTAATCTCCTGGGGATGTAATTGCTTGTAAATGCTGGCTACTAGAAAGTGGAGAAATGCAAACAGGTGAGCGGTAACCAACACAGGTTTCAAGTGGCACCGATTTTACAGCATTGTTTGTGCAGCAAATACAGCACCTTCAAAACCTGTCTACACCTATTTAAGTGCACATCTGCAAAAGCCACTTGTTCACGTCTTTCGTTTTTATTCATGTTTTTGCTCTGGTCTCTTCTAAATTTTTTGTTGCTACCGTTTGCCAAGAGGAGGAACCTGACCGTCATCTTTCAGAAACTTCAGATCCGAAAAGGTGCAGGCAAAATTGCTACAGCCATACAGGCTATGCTTTTGTAAATTTGTGTGCCTTTGATGATGATCAAACTAAAGCCATTCATCTCTGCAGTTGTTTGAAAAAGATAAAATCGTGTGTGTGTGTGTGTGTGTGTGTGTGTGTGTGTGTGTGTGTGTGTGTGTGTGTGTGTGTGTGTGTGTGTCGGGGGGGGGGGGGGAGGGGGGGGGGAGAGAAATGACTGTTTGGTACTTGACACACCAGTAAATATCACAATCGGGGTACCAGCATCCCTACGGAGGGACCCTTCACAACAATTAATTACCTTGCCGGTATCTGTAGAACAGTCAATGCATGTGACCTTGATGTTGCCATGGGCAACGCCAGGTATAATCTGAACCCTTTCAAAGTTGCCTGCGAGGATGACAATGTTGCACCCAGCCGCGTATGCCTGCAACAGACGAAATGAGATGGCACGCTGAAAATAGATCAAATACCAATCCGAGATGTCAACAAGCTGACGACTACATATGTTATTAATCCATATAATTATACATCTGTCACTAGTGTTGCACTGTATATACATATATAAATTTTATACTTTGTATATAATTATATATATATATGTGCAACACTAGTGACAGATGTATACATGTGTAAGGAAAGCCTGCATTTAATTAATAACTAACAGGAATAACAATTGATACATACACACAACACGCCTGTTTTCATTCATTCTGGAATGCACATCTTGTTTTCACAGGATAACAATGAACCATAAATTGTGTACCTGAATATCACTTGCTTGTGCAATACATGCACTACATCCGCGCTCTCACCCCCCCCCACCCCTCTGCCCAAAAACCAGAGAATCTACAAAGTCTAACTACACAGACAGAAGCCAAGACTATCTATGAGTTACTGAGTATTGCCTCTCTTCAGCTTGACATCAAATAAATTTATAATTAAAAAAAAAAAAAAAAAAACATGAAGTACAATCCGTGGCAAAAAGTATGTTTAAAGCTAAGATCTCTATACATGTATTATGCACTGATTTTGTAGTATGCAAAATTTCATCATGGTGACTGGTCAGTTTTTATTTCCCCCTCCCCCCCAAACCCTTTTCCTGCAGCAACAGCTGCACACAGGAAAATGCGTCCAGTACTTCTAATAGCAAACCAAGCGATTACTGCTGACTAACACTTCACTCGTTGTTATCTTGGTAACAAACAAACTGCTGCACACAGGACAGGGCCAGGACGCAATTTGTCTGCCAAGACTTGTAATCAGCCCTTGCTTGAAGCAAACAATAAGGAAAATATCCGAAGGGGGGGGGGGGGGTGTTAAATGCACTATGAACTGCCTATGTGTAAGAGTACCGAACGCAATTCTCCTTTATCAGTAAACGAAGGCCCCCAAGTCAGTTTTCTTCTGTCAGTAACTGTCGAAACTTAACTAGAAAGAGGATTTCCCCAAAATAAGGAAAACTGGAAGGACTGTGTGATACAAATTTGTACCATGTACTGCAGTACTAACACGCGAGTGCAGTGTAACACTAATAGGACTAACACGTGAGTGCAGTGATGGACTGATCAAGACGAACATTGATTTTTCCACACCCCCACAGCCACTGTTTGATGTGCGCCTGTCTCAAGAGATTTCGCAATGCAAACCTACGTTAATAGTTCCCCAGACTTAGCCTGGCGTGGATTCTCACTGCACTCAACCTACATTATTCATGAAGCTGTTTGTGATGCAACGGCCACAGTCAAAGTCCTGTTGCCATCGACAGCTAAGAAGAGCAGGGTTTGCCGTAAGGGCATTATTAGGGTTTGCCGCAAGAGCATTTCTTCAACTCAAGAAAATGAGACTTCATTTATACCCTTCCCTACGTTTAAACTTGACGATACAGGTAAGTCAAAGGCCACACCATTAGCACTGGAAGAGTGGTGCTGGATCTGCAGCCTGCCTTTAAAAGATGTCAAAAGTCAATCAGGAGGGTTAAAAAGGAAAAGCTACATTCCACTCGACACTGTGCCAGCACTTATCCACGAAGTGCTTGCACCCCCTGTGGTCGTATTCGGTGCGCGGGGAAGCTAATGGCCTGGGGATTTTACGGAAACCCCTCGTCCGCCAAATATGGCATTTTATCCACAGCCCACTCAGCACTCTGGTTCTGAATGAACCTGCAGGCTTGGTGCCAACTCTGTCTCGGCTGCTGACGACCGTGGCCGGGCGGGAGCTCATCTCTGTGTGTGGGCGCCAGCACCGCCCCCACTTTAAGGACAACCGCGAGCGACGGGCGTAAAATTAAGCCCTAGCCAGGACATATCGACGTAATGAGGTCATGCCAAGGGGAAAATTTGTCAACAGCTCCCTTTGAAAAGGCTGATCGCCTTCTCTGATCACCGTCACCCTTTCATGGGTGACAAATTCCTGCGAACGTGGCCGTCACCAAAAAAAGACGGTACCCCCCACTGAGCTGAATTGGTGATTCAGACTGCCAGAATCTTGATCAATCAATCCGGACGATTCTAAAAGAGCTTAACCACCATCATCACTACACATCGCTTGCCGGACAACACCAGCCTCCGGCAACCGATTGAGTGCACTGAACCAACTTACGTTTTCAAACGTGCGATTTCAAATACCCTCCAGCTACCGTGCTCAACCAGCGTCCCACGATAGGCCCTGAAAGTAAAGGTCTCAATGCCATATTGATTGGTAAGAACAGCTTGAGAGCCGGCCTGCCATTTCGTCGCTTTGAGGAAACATAAAGCGTTTGTGCGCCGTGGTGCCCTGCCAATAAAACAATTTGCCCTTTTCCTGGACGCTAGGAATTTATGCATCCTCCGATGCATTTTCTTATGGGTTGGTCATGATGCCGGCCGTCTGACTTTTACTTCCCCCCCCCCCTCCGAACACCACCACCACCACTACTTCCTCACACACACACACAGTATGGCACAACCATACAAGCACGAACTGTACTACAGATGTTCCGAAGCTACACTTCACTGGGTAGTCTGCTCAAAAAAACAAAACAGAAACAAAAAATGTTTCAATAGTTGACACTAATGACAGTCCATCTGCAGTAAAACGAAACACGTGAAGCCGCACAAGAGAATAAATTTCTGAATGCCGTACGTCGGTCTTCGGTACAATCTAAATTCTAATGCAATTCCAGATTGTTTCAGTTCAGTCTCCTCCCCAATCTGAGTCTATCTCTGTTGTGGAGTTGAGGGGAGTTGAGGGGGTGTTGGGGGGTTGGGGGGGTGGGCATAAGGTTCGTCTGTGAAAAGGGTTGGAGCTGCAACTACATGTGGCAAGCGAAATGTAAGCTCTAGTGCAATGACGATGCACAGAGGGCTCGGGCTAACATCGAACTAATGGTAATAGGGATGTGTACTCTGACGATTCAGATGGGATTTGAGGGAGGGGAAGAGAGAAGACGACCGCAAATATATACTAAGGCGAAGGGGGCTGGACCGGGAGCACGGCTGTTTTCCACGAACTCACCCCTTAAGCCCCTCTGCCCATCTTTAATCCGTCCGCTGGAAAATCTGCCATCACGCAATCATGGAGCGTTACGATTTGCAGCCAGGCCTGTCCAAGCCGTTATTCCCGAGGGCATGATTACGCGTGATGGAGCGGTTGATGAATGACTTAAATAATTCAATGCGGGAGGGCAATGAGACGTCTGCCTACCACCCCACCGTCAGACAGCGTCAATATTTTCGGCCTCACCGCCAGCTGTTTATGTGCGGCGAGCACGTCGCTTCCACGGTCCGGCAGGGAAATCACATTAGCCAACAAAGCAGCAATAAATCAGTTCCCAGCAAATCAGTGTCTTCATTGCTGAGAAGCAAACAGCCAGGTAGCCAATTTGACAACGTCTGGTGCCGATGCTGATCAGTCAGTGCAGAAAGTGTGCAGCCGATAGGGCAAAAAAAAGGTGGGCGTAGGGTGACACAAGCTGGAATCGGTGGGCTGGATAAAAGACAGGCTGGTTTGGGGTTTTTTTGGGGTTTTTTTTTGTCCGGGTTGTTTTCCCTGCAGTTGTTGTTGCCGCCAATACTTATCAGCTGCAATGGGCACGTAATGTATGGCAACCATTGAACCACCACTCACTACATATCTTCATTTCATTCTGACATTACTGTAATGTTTGGTTAGTTAATGGGGGAGCCAGGACAGCCAAATGGTAGAGCGTTGGACTCCCAATGCTCGGGTCATGAGTTTGAATCCCGGCTGGCGCCACATATTTGTGCTGGCTTTTTTCTCGTCGCCCCGTCTTTGATATCACCCATATGTGGTGGTGGAAAAGGACGTAAAACTCCTAAACACACAGAGGTTAGTTAATGTTAAATGTCCACGCTGAAAAGGTGGGAATGAAGGTGGTCCCAGAACAGGCAGGTTACGAGGAAAGGTACAGCTGCCCAAATGGAAGAATCCAGCCAACACTATTTAGTCCACAGTCAAACTCCACCACAGTTGATTCTTTCCTGGCTGTGGTTGAAAAGTTCCAGGGCCACACACACTCAGTGCACAAAACCATTTGGAAACGACCACCATTAAAAGGCTGTGCATGTACAGCTACAATTTTTATACTGTTATTTACAATCAAACTTGTGAAAGCACAGGCCATCCAGTGATCCACACACACACCTACCCAAACACCCCATAGCATGTATACAATGTATACATGTATCACTGTTTGTCTGCCACCTCTCTTGTTTAGAATTCCCTGATGATGATGATCATGAGGATGATTTGCCATTTGTAGCGCACTGTAAAAACTTTCAATTTCATGCAGTAGATCTAGGTAAGCATGTTCTGCTGCCCGTGGACTGGGGACCAAAAAAAAAAAAAAAAAAAGAACAACAGAGACAGAATACACACAAAGATAGGCACTGTGGTTCTGCCTGCACTGATCAGTACACCGAATGTGAAGTTTTACAAAGCAACCCTCAAGGCACTTTTTCTCCATCGCTTTACTGCTCTACACCAACAACATAAAATTTCCACAGCTCACAGGTATCCACCCAGACTGCACCCAGCATACCTATTCACACTAACCAGTGTTCCCTGTGATTTGAAAATACAAGGGTCCTAGGGAGGAATGCACATGAATTGTAGCGTGCCAGCCATAGCAAATCCGCAAGGTGAGGAATCTGCACGCTTACCAAACAGAGCAATATGATTGGGCAAAAAGTGTCCCAGAGTGCTTAAGCAAGTCAGATTCTGTCTTAGCTCATGGCTCAGCGGAAACATGATGCTGCAAGTGTCCACTGGTAGTAACAGATCGCTTTTTGTTCACCAAGTTTCCAGGACAGTGTTGCACAAATACTGTTTGTCACAGCAAGACCAAAACCGTGCGTCCCCTGTGACGCACTGTAATCAGATTTGTGCATCAATTTACGAGTTTGTGCATACTTGTGTAAACATGCACACAGGAACACTGCTTACACTTGAGAGAGGGGAAAAAATTCACTAACTGGTGCACATGCACCCTGCAAACAGCCCCCACACGTATGGTCCATATCAGTTGCACTGACATAGGTGTAGCTGATAAAATTAAGCAGTTCTATTCTCACATGACAAAAAATAAAGCAGATAATTCACTCAGTGCCACATGTATGTCAAATGTGGAACATCTGTACTACTAGATCAGTGGCTTTCCACTGATACAAAAGTTTCCATACATCTTTATTTTCCGTTAAACTTAAGGAGACTACTGCTACTTAGAGCAGTACACACAGTGTCAGAAAGTGTTTGAAACAGACTACCGAGCTACTGCTGCAGGTGCGACTTCAATGAAAGGCCAATGGCTTGATTAAGACCCACAAGAGCAAACTTTGTCATTATTGCTGTTCTAATCTTCTGTTGTCATACTGACACCTTTCACAATCAACATAATGACCTACAAATTGTCTCCCTTAAAGTTTTGAGTACCAAAAACTTTTCAGCTGTCAAACACTTGGTTGTAGCTTAGATTCAGAATTGAAAGCTCTAATGAGGTTGAAATTTAGCACAGATCTTAACGTCACCATGCTTTTTAGTAATTTTACACTGTGAGTGTGAAAAGCACTACATGACAAAAACAAATCCCTAGCAAGCACATGTTAAATTACCATTTTCTGTTTCCTGAATGTAGTGCTCATGTTTTCACTGGATCACAGAGCTCTCCTTGTATACAAAGAAGCTGTTTCTAAGTCAAACGATCACTCCTAATCCTATGAACACAGCATCTATAGCTCCCTTCAAGTTCAACACATACACTGTACTTCTCTGCCTTTACTTTTGAGTGATAGTGTTGTCCATAACCACTGTGTTTCTTCGGTTTTTGTTTTTTTTGTTTTTGTTTTTTTACAAGTTTGTGGAATTCACTTGTAGTTGTAACCAGTCACTCACAATTTGCTACTCACTAGTTATTGTCTGGTAACACAAGTTTGATGTTAATCACTGAATCATAATCCAGATGTTTACACGGTATATCAGTATCAGTATGTCCACTCAGTACATGTGTATACACACACATTTCAAGTTAAATGATGTGACTAACAAATCTTCACTAAAGATGAAGTGAGTGTAGAAAATGTGTACAAATTAATGGTACCCCTAATCCTAGTTGCCACATTTTACATTTTGTGCCACTTTATTTGCTACATATTTGATTGTTTAAACTAACATGAACCATTATAAGCAATGCCCTCGTGCTCCCCCTTGTTCCCATGTCCAGCCGCTGTTCGAAGCGTCAGTTTGCCAACCGACATTTTTCCAGAGGTACAAGATCTATTTATGTTGCCTACGATACGTGCACACAAATGAGAACTGGCCGTTCTGTATTTTCTGTATTTCTCTTTATATAAACCTAGATGGTTGTACATGTATAATGAAAAGCTAATGTAGCGCGGTGTGCAACAGTGGTGCCGGGTATACTTCCTCACTGCTAGTTTCGGGGCAGTGGGAGTGTAACACAAGAACAGACAACACTAACTTACCGTAAAATGAATCCCCTCAACGCTCCCGACCGCATAGCAATTTTCGCCTGGATTGCAAGCGCCTGTGAGGACTTGATGCCGATTCATTTCCTCTCACTTATACCTTTCGTAAGGAGCCAAATATCCAGATAGTCATACAAAAACAAGAGACAGCATTATTCTCCGAGTCCCTGATCAGCCATCTTGCCTCGTCTAGTTAATCTCGAAACAAAAGGCCGTTGTGGTAATCACGCTTAGTGGGTAAGTAATATTGTGCAGCGTTTTTGCGTGCTAAGATCATAAAGTGGATTTTTAAAAATAAATAGACAAAACGCATAAAAAACAATCAATAAAATGTTTATTCTTTCAGCGGACCTCGGTCTGTTTTCCCTTCTTATCATTTCATGAGGCGTAATACTCTTGGCCACCCCATGAGTTGTCTCCCATAGACCAGGGGAGCCGGGATGGCCGAATGGTACATGTACCTGAGGGCGTTGGACTTCAATGCTCGGGTCGTGAGGTCGAATCCCGGCCCGGACCAAATGATAGTGCTGGCCTGTTCTCGTTGCCCTGTCTTTGTTACCACCGTTATGTGGTGGGAAAAAAAAGACGTTAAACCATCAGACACCAGCCCCCCCCCCCCCCCCCCGGCATTAGCCTGCCCGGCGGCATCAGCCGTCTAACCAGGCTACTAGTAATGATGACAGTACTTACTAGTATATAGCGCTATCAGTAACCTATTGGTTGATAACAGTTCTAAGCGCTAAAAAGGGAATATGAAAAAAAAATATTCATCACTACAGTCTACTCAGTATGGACCGGAAAAAAAATATTCATCACTACAGTCTACTCAGTATGGACCGGACTGACTCGGGTCACAGTGCTAAGTGACATGTCAGTGTGTGTAGCCGGTCAGTTGCACTTGTGGCCGGCGTAACCTGTCTCGCGGCCGGCAGTACTAGTACCAGGCCGGGCGGTTCGCCACCCCCCCCCCCCCCCGGAAAAAGCGGGGGGGAAAAACCCTGAACTGTGGAACACATTAAGTTAGTCTTCGTTTCAGTCAGTTTCAAGTTCAGTTCGTCGATTGCCGGACCAGGCTCAGTAACTGACACTCGACTGACGGACGCCGCGGACACTGCGACGTCAGTGATCGTACCGCAAACTGATCCGCATACTGTACAAAAAGTTCCAAACTGATCAGCCCTAACGGCGCAACACTGGTTGTCAATGTCTTTTTCCACCGCATACGATGACACCCGGGAGGACTCGCGGAGTGTCTGGAGCTGGCTACCGAAACCTCATGGACCCGGGCGGACGGAGGCCGGCGGGGGCGACCGGTCCCGGCGTAGGGGGTGGGGGAGGAAGAGCCGCTATGGGACTCGAAGGGGGGGGGGGGGGGGGGGGGGCTTGTATACACAATTCAGTCACACCAAGCAACCTTTTACTGATCTTGTTTGAAGTATCATTAATTTTGTCGGGTAGCCGGAGCTGAGCATGGCTGTGACGTCAGTCACTGTCTCAGTTGAGCGGTGGATGGGTGTGGATCCGGAGGTTGGCTCCAATAGGTTACCGGTGCATGTAATTGGTGAAGGTTTAATTGCACCCCGTCCCGGTAATCTAGCTCTCGCTCCTGATCAGTCTCCAAGCAGTCCCTACAGGAATAGATTCGGGATGTCCTGCACCTGACTTGACTGAGATGACGTCAATGCAGCGTCATCAGTGTAGACATATATAGTAATTACTCCGACTGAAATACTGTACAGGTACAACGGGAATTCCCGGTGAACCACCCCTCTGTGACACCCTGACCCCTGTCTTCGTGAGGCCACACAGGGAAGTCACGGCAGTGCCATGATTGCAGGCACTTATCCCGTAAACAGATTATAGTTTTAAAGTAAGACTGATTACGAATGGGCTTAACCTGGTTTCTTGGAACTGTTTTTGTCTCGCTACAATGGCAGTTGCTTCGCAGACTACTCCCCCCCCCCCCGCTACACACACACACACACACACACACACACACACACACACACACACACACACACACGCGTACGTAAACTGGCTAAAAATAGACATTTGTATTTAAAAAAAAAGAAATTGAGATATATACAATCAGTGATGATCAGTAGTGCTTCCGTGCCTTGACTCCACAGAGAAGTCCGATCACAGTGCCGGGTAGGTGTGGTTCGTAGCTGTTAAAATCTCAAATTGCAATCATATGATAATTTTAGGTTTATCCCCTAGCGGTCTGAATGTCTAGCTGGGATATTTATAAATGGCACACACACACACACACACACACACACACACACAAACACACACACACACACACACACACACTGGCGTGTCTCACACAGTGTAAGCCGCCCGCCAGTGTACACAGGTCACTGAACATATTTCTTTCGCAAACTGATTTTTTCTTCTTTTTTTTTTGCGGTCCCTTCTCTTTTGCCAGTTCCAGTGGTGTTCCTCCCAGGTGATGGGTAGAATCCACGGAGGGCTCGGAAGCTGGGGCAATTTTTATTATGCATGATGATGGAGATGAGGATGATGGTAAGATGATGCTATGGAGGTCCGTGTGGTTTGGGACTGCGGGACAGGGCCGCATTCCACGCTTCCTGTCACAAATATCCCGGCATTAACCAGGCCTGGGAAGTACGGGACCTGCGGCGCCGGCCGTGTAATCACCCACATCATAAGATGTGTCACACCCCAAAGTCGCACCCGTGAAGTGGGTGAATCTCGGCTGTGTGGCAACAGCCTCCCCATTGGGCCCATGGCGCACCCGCTCTGCCAGTGGGAGCCGACCTAGGTAGGAAAAATCCCGCTTGCCTCGGCTGGGACTCGAACCCGGGTCTCCCGGTCCATAGTCCGAAGTGCTAACCACTACACTACGGGGGCCGGTGCAAACTGAATTCTTATCTGTACATGGTCCCATGTGGTAAGTCACCTGTCTTCACATGACACACAGGTGATTTACGCAGGCCAATAACCGGTTATAGCTTAGCCGCCTTGGTAGATTATATTAATACTTAGCCAATCTGCCGTTGGTATTGCAAGGCTATGTATGCAAGCGATCGTGTTACATGTACCTGCCTGCTCAGCTTGCGTAGCTGACGTCAACCGTGTATATTTGTATTGCAGAGAATATGTACACGTGTGATACGCAGATCAGGCGTATATATCAGCGCTTTGTAATCCTGCCAGTTCAGGTGTATACGTCACTGAGTGTCAACAACTTAGACAGGGCTATGAACTGGTCTGGCCTTGGGTGAAGTCAGTGGTTATTACAATTTCCCCGAACAATATGACGCTTACAATTATTTTTATCTTTATCTTTATCGACTGAGCATTTTTTGTACAAGTATGTAAAGGTTGTGGTTTTTCCGTCTTGTGAGGTCGGTCACAGCCTCTGAAGATAGGTCACACTGAACGTCTTGTTATGCGAATATATGTGTCGGTCGCGAGACTGTTACGATATTCGTGTTTGAACCAAAGTGTTTCATTTAAATCAGTGCGGAGGCCGTTCTTTTAACGGTGCCACCTCCAGTTTTCAAGAAGTAAAGCGATTTCTCAGGCTCGAGCTCTCCGACAATTTCTGCCGGGATTTCTTTGAAACGTAAAATAAATGGGATTTTCTTTTCCGTCTTATCATAATTAATGCGATTGGTTGAATGTGCGAAACCCCTGTCATATGTTAAGCACCTCTCAAAGCGAATCGTTTTCTGCTTTCGACGATCGTAATCACAGACGCAACTGAACAGATCACCGCACCTGCATTAAAGCACACACACACACACACACACACACTCTTTCTCTCTCTCACACACACACACACTCTTTCCCTCACACACACACACACACACACACAATAGATACATTGCAAGCCCGTATATATCGACAAACTTTTTTTAATTCCATTTTTTTTTTTGGTATCCATTCATACTTTTTAAAAATAAACACAAAACGCAAGTCAAATACCGGAGTTTCCTCATAGACGAAAAAAAAGTCCAAAACTGAAACAAACATAATACATATACAAAAATACTGGCAAATTTATTTATTCAAATAATAATCTCAAGTCCCAGAACACACGGAATAAACGAACACAATGCACACCTTTGCAGTTTGCTACGACTCATAACCGACAAAGAAGAAGAAAAGAAAAAAAAACTGATGTAAAGACGAAACATGACACAAAAAAATAAAGTGTACATAATGTAAGATGCCCTTGTAGTTCTAACAATGATCAACAGACAGCTGATGAGTAAAGAAAGACATAATGATAAGAGATCGTTTACAGTTTCTCCACGTGCGAACAACTGATTTGGCCGTTCAAGTGGTCTACTTTAGGGCTTTTACGATACGCAAAGAATGTCTTGAAGTTGGATTTTTTTTTTTTTTTTTTTTTTTGGGGGGGGGGGGGGGGGGGTCAGAGCTTCGTTTTCCTTTCACGTATGCAAACTGGGTGTCACGAGACAAGAATGTACCCATATCCAAAGACTATCTCCAAGTTGGAGTTTTTTAATCTTTGTTTTTCTTTGTACTCAAACTGTCTGTGTGCCACGGCACAAGAATGTCCCGATACAAAAACAACAACAACAACAAAAACATCAACAAAACATTAAAAACTGCCTTCCAGTAGGATTTTTAAAGCTTCGTTTTCTTTTGTGTTCTTGCTGTGTCACGCAACACGACTGTACCGATACCCAAAGACTCTCTTGAAGCTGGAGTTCTTTTAGTTTTAGGTTTGTTTTCCTTTGTGTGAAAACTGGGTGTCTGTCACGCAACAACAATGTGTTGCCTCAGAATTCCCAGTATACTGGTGGTATGACCAAGCAGTAAACGTACATGATTCTTATCTTCGCAACGACTGTCTACAGCAGGCTATATTTTTTTTGCACGTGTCTTAGTGGTATCCGTTTCCGGACACTGCAAGCAGCTCAGGTCGATCTGTGAGCATGGACACGTAAAAGTATCAAGAAAACACACTTCATACAAATTCATACGGATGTAATTTTTAAAAAAAACCACATAAACAATCACTTCATCTTCGAGATCAAATTACAATTACTTTGATAAGTAACATTATGCAATCAAGTGGCACAAATCATACCCAATAATTAACTTTCAGGAAAAATGAACCAATCAACAACAAAAAAGGGTGTGTGTGTGTGTGTGTGTGTGTGTGTGTGTGTGTGTGTGTGTGTGTGTGTGTGGTGAGGGCGGGAGGCATATTTGCAAAATCAAGACTAGAATCCAACACAACATACACAATTATGTACATTCGTACAAGGACTTGTAAAGCAAAATACCGCATGGACCTTAAAATTCTCTCTTCATTCAAACCCTTGTTTTTTTACGGCGGAAATCAAAAACGTTCACATAGTAGGTTTACAGCAGCTGCATGATGATGGCTTTCGCTCTTTCCGTTACCTCACACACAACGTTAAAAGGGTGTAAAACGTTTCACTGAATACCAAGTAAAAACTCTCTTGGCGCAACTGTGGTGTCACGTGACCATGTACCCAGTGGTTTTCATACGTGATCATAAAAAAAAACGACCGTGAACGATAAGTACATAATCATGATACCCTGAAATGCTTTCTTTTCAGAATGAGCATGAGCATCCGATGAAGCTACTGGATTTAGGGTGATAAAAATGTACGAGTGAAAATGGAGTGTTACGTTTTGAACATGTTTTTGTCCGGTGCACAATACGTTTAACTGCCAAAGCGGTAAACAAAAACCAAAGGAAGTGGAAATATCATACTTCACATTGTGTCGCATCCTGTATTATGTGGAACCTGTATCCAGGACACCACATGATAATGCTTGCAACAGCCGAGGGAAAAAAACGCCCCCCCCCCCCCCCCCCCCCAAAAAAAAAGCTTCAATACAGGATAACCTGGTATGTACAGATTTCACTTTAATTTTTTTTTCAATAAGTGTTTTTGTTGTTGTTGTTGTTGTTTGATGTTGTAGTTTTTTTGTTTATTAGTGTTTTGGGTGGTACTTCAATGAGACTCGGCAAACTGGCACAAAATAACATTTAAATCACAAAAATAAAGCAGAACAGCGTCTTTCACAAATGTATCATCTTCAATGAATCAGTTTGAAACGGCGACTAAGTCTATTCGGCAAACAGCATTGTATAATTTGTACCCGGGTTATGCCGGAACTGTTTCTTAAACTAAGACAGTCTAGAGATATTTGACACATCGTCTTAAACCGGCAGCCCATTCCGATAATAGTTAGTATCGTTCTACCGTCTTCACGGGAAACGTCCAATTTGACACACACTATTCGGATGCAGTCAGTACTCAGATGCGATAATCAGACTAATACAAAAAAACAAAGATTTTACTGTCGGTCCGCCGCATCAAAGTGACGTCAACAAAACCGACGTTTTGAGCAGAACACCGTTGCAACACAAGTGCCCAGACAAAGCGGATCATAATCATGGATGAAATCCACGTCCAAAATTGCAAAGTCATACAGTCACTTTGTGACGTGTCCACGATCATTTCAAACGTTCACGTGTCCATGTTTAAAGCGACATCCGTGTACACGGAGAGCAGAAGTTCCACTGTCACAGTAGACTTCACAAGTGGAATGACGTCACCTTGTGACCAGGTTTCTAAGTATGGGACGAAGAACTGAAAAACCCGATGGCACGTTATCAAGTGATTTTTCATGCTCGAGCGCTAGTCGAGTTAAACACATGCGAAAAACGTCATCGTTGTGCATAGTTTCAGGAGTCTCTGTTGTTTAAAAAAAAAAAAGAAAGAAAGAAAAGCATCAACTCAATGTTCACGATCACCGGCGTTTCAGGTAACCACCGGGGAAAACCGATGAACGAACTGCTGCCCTTACAAGGACGATGACGTATGATGAACAGGTCTGGATGACGTCGGCGATATCATTCTCCCCAAATAAGGGCGATGGCGTGTGTTGACCATGAAACATGAGGAACTGGATGACTGAATGACGTCGCCTGATGATATCATTCCCTCATTCTCCGAAAATGACGAAATCGTATGTCAGCCGGTGACGATGGCGTGCATGAGGGACTGGTATGGACGACGCCGGTTGATGACATCATTGCCTGCTGATGTAGCGAATGACTCCGAAGCCGATGAAAATAGCAGTGGCCAACAGGAGCACTCGTGGCAAGGAATTGAAGGAAGAGCCCATCACCGCTCCCTGAAGAGGAATCGGAAATGCCCCAGTTATTGCACATTGTAATATCATCGTAACATCGAAAACAGCTAAGCGAGAAATGGTATGCTTATGCACTCAACGGTCGGACAAACAGGCCTTTGTTTTGTAGAGAACACGGTACTAATCCCCCCCCCCCCCCCCGCGCGCCCTACCCCCTACACCTCAGGGACTATTGGTGACCGGGCACCTGACCTGCACTGACACCGGATCATCTCTATCAGTACGTTAGCAGGTGTCTGGAAGGGAATTAAATGGCATCTCTGCCTCTGACTCTCGCGAGTCGGACTGAGTGATTGCGGTTTACCAGATCATGCGCCAGGATTTTGCTTACCGTCAGTTGCTCCTGAAAACATCTTCAATCCGACTATAAACCGACAGAAAAAGGATCATCATGATTCCCGAACATACAAACAACGTCAAGCAATACAAACTAGTTTCGCGTTTATTTTGTTGCTCTGTGTGTGTGTGTGTGTGTGTGTGTGTGTGTGTGTGTGTGTGTGTGTGTGTGTGTGTGTGTGTCTCACTGTGTGTGTGCGTGTGTGCGTGCGTGCGTGCGTTGGGGGGAGGGGGATGTGGGATGGTGGGTGTAGGTGTAAAGTCGTGTTTTGTCAGTTTTGTTCTGTTTTTGTTTTGTGTTTTTTTGCTTGTTTGTTTTTGTCTCAGCACTTACCCATCCTCCGTGGGACCTGACCCACGAGCAGACTTTCTCCGTGATAAAGGACATGGACCAGGTGATGAACTGACTGCACAGCTCGGCTCCACGTTTCAGGCAGCGGATGGCTACATCGGAGCAGAAGAAAAACAGCACGACAATTCGCTCCTTTGTGATACCGCCAGCCGCAAACAGTTCCGTCAGCAGGTCTTTAAACTCTTCGTAGGTGATGTTTGTGCTAACCTGAAACACATCATTTCAGGAATATGAGTCGTAATTGAAATTATTAGCACTGGCGTGGCAGCCTCTCAACAAGTCACATGTGAAAAACCGGCTACAGTGGATTCGTGACAGCCAGTGACTAACTAAACCTACGTGCAAAGCAAAACTAAGTGTCAGGAATATGAGTCGTAATTGAAATTATTAGCACTGGCGTGGCAGCCTCTCAACAAGTAACATGTGAAAAACCGGCTACAGTGGATTCGTGACAGCCAGTGACTAACTAAACCTACGTGCAAAGCAAAACTAAGTGTCAGGAATATGAGTCGTAATTGAAATTATTAGCACTGGCGTGGCAGCCTCTCAACAAGTAACATGTGAAAAACCGGCTACAGTGGATTCGTGACAGCCAGTGACTAACTAAACCTACGTGCAAAGCAAAACTAAGTGTCAGGAATATGAGTCGTAATTGAAATTATTAGCACTGGCGTGGCAGCCTCTCAACAAGTAACATGTGAAAAACCGGCTACAATGGATTCGTGACAGCCAGTGACTAACTAAACCTACGTGCAAAGCAAAACTAAGTGTCAGGAATATGAGTCGTAATTGAAATTATTAGCACTGGCGTGGCAGCCTCTCAACAAGTAACATGTGAAAAACCGGCTACAATGGATTCGTGACTGCCGGTGACTAACTAAACCTACGTGCAAAGCAAAACTAAGTGTCAGGATTTTGGTGTCGGTAATTGGAATTAAATCCATACAAATTATAACCAAACCGACACAAGAACCCCCCCCCCCCCTTCCTCATTCGAGAACACACACAACAAACTGACACACACACACACACACACACACACACACACACACACACACACACACACACAGAGGAGAAAAATGAGGAAAACTCCACAAAAACACAACAACAAAATCTGAAAACAACAACGAAAAAAAAAAAAAAAAAAACTCAAGCGAAAAAAGTACCAAATAAACAAACAAACAGGTAAACTCACTAATTATTCCGTCACCGTATTTCAGCACGGTAGACCTTGTGTGTGTGTGTGTGTGTGTGTGTGTGTGTGTGTGTGTGTGGAGAAACTTTTTTTCGGGGGTGGGGGGGGGGGGGTTAGGGGGGAGGCAAACAAACGGCAAGTTGCGTTTAGTCACCGAGGCGATCAATACCTGCTGCGTTTCACTGATATGTAACGCCTCCATGATATTTCCTTTATTCATGGAACAAAACAATGTAAAGTTACGATGAGTCGCAAGCCGCTCCCACTGCACGTGCGCCAATTACAGTGCGCGTTACATTCAAGTCAAGCAAGCGCAAAGGACCCTCATAGCACGTGCGTGACAAAGTACAGCGCGAGAGAGGTCGATACTAGTGCACTTGTCGACCCCTAGCTTTCAGCAACTGGGTGTGTCCACTCTCTCTCCCTCTCTCTCTCTCTCTGTAACGGAGAGAGAGTGAGAGAGGGAGTTCACACACACACACACACACACACACATCGATGAAGTCCCTGCCAGATTATGTGCTCTTGCAGTGGACTATTACATGTATTACACTCAGGAAGTTCGGCAGGGACACACGGGCGATACAGGCTACCAATAACCCGGCTACTACATCGACTATGAGACTACATAAAACCTTTGGCGGTCTCTCAGTCAAATCTCTCTGCACGTAATCGGCTGTCAAAACCTCAACTAGCCCTCGCAAATCCTTATTACAGTACTAACGCGTGCATTTCACAACACAGGACAGTATTTCCTCCTCCCCTCCTAACAGCAACAACAGCTCCTACTACAACAACTGCTACTACTACTACTGTTGCCAACAACAACAACAAAGGAAAGGACATACATATATATATATATATATAGCGCTTATCGTATAACCGTAAGTACTGGTGGGTATGTCAACATTAGCGGTTTCCAAAGCCTGTGATACATACCCCTATACCCGACACATTGCGGGTCAAGTTCAAAGGGCAGATCCCAGGCGAGAAGCATTTTGTTTGGATATCGATCAGCTGAGAGCCGGTGCTGCGTAAAAACGTCAACACCTGAACGGGGTGGATTTGTTTACATTGCATGTGTCAACGGATGACATGGCACGCGGTCTATTGTACACCTCTCTCTCTCTCTCTCTCTTTGCCGCGAAATAGTCTTTGTAGCTTGCGCGGCGTAAAGCCCTAAATAACTAATTCTCTCTCTCTCTCTCTGTGCCGGCGTGTGCTTTCTGAGGAGCGTGCGTGTGCTTACCGAGGAGTCTGGGGTAGAGGTGTGTGTGTGTGTGTGTGTGTGTGTGTGTGTGTGTGTGTGTGTGTGTGTGTGTGTGTGTGTGTGTGAGAGAGTGAGAGAGATTGTCGGCCCTGTAAAAACAAACAACATAAACCAACAACAACAACAAAAACCCACTCATACCCGCAGCTTAAGAAAACTATTCAAATATCGGAGCATGCCCATTATAAAATGAAATGTCCCGACCCAATACGACCCTGGGCAGGGCGATTCTTCAAGAAACATGACATCACGTCTGGCAAGCGCCCATGTACACCTTTCAGGTACAGGCGCACTATCACCTGCTGCTGAGTAATAGCAGTGGTGTCATTCACAGCGACAGAACAAAACAAAAATTAAAAGAAAAGGGGGGGGGGGATTTCCTGGATTTCTTATCAGTCGAATTCCGAGTAGTGACATGGCTCGACAAGACGTAATGCTGATAAACAGCTCCGAGTCGTTAGCTAAGCTGTTCTCTGAAGCCACGTGACACGGCAGCGCGATGACGGCCCTGGTCTGCTTTGGGGCGCGCGACATGCAGGTACGAGAGCACGATCGAAGGGATATTCCAGACGCTTGCGTCACCGGAGTGAAACCCTTTCCTGCTGGCTGCATGCCTAAGCCATGACAAATGAACCGTGACGGGACGGTACTAGTGCGGGCACTGACAGTGATGTCGAAAACAGCATTGATACAGCATCCGATGCTGTCAAGTTGTTTACACGGTTTGGGTTGCCACTCCTCCTCTCAGTGCTCGCTGCCACGTCCACTACTGTTTACAGAACAGACTTAGGACTTAGTCACATTCAGCTGCGGCAGACTTTCTGGACTGTACGCGTATCGGGGTGTTTTGTCGACGGCGGTGTTTTGTTTTGTTGTGTTGTGTCTTGTTTTATTTTTGCGGCCTTGGTGGATTTCTTTGTTTCTTTGTTTTGAGTTCGTTAAACCCGGCCATCTGAACGGGGTGGATTTGTTTACATTCTCACTGAACAACATGGAACACATCTTTCTCTCTCTCTCTCTGATAAATTTCCGGGGGTTAATCATTATTGTGTTTATTCAAAGTTGCTATACACTGAAAACAGGAATGGGCATGGCAGAGATGGACAAAACAGACCATTTCTACTGAAGAACATGTATTTCTGGAAGCATCACAAAACATAAAATGTGACGTTACACAATCCAAAAGAAGAAAAAAAAAAAGAAGTAAAATTACACGAAACAAAATATGGGCAGAACACAGAACAGACAAAAACGAGGAAGGGAAAGACAGAAATAAAGTAAACATGGTTATTTACCAGACTACATTATGAGAAACATCAACAAAATCCCGCATTCGAGTGACAAAATACACGAATGAATGAAGAAGCATAAAAAAAACATAGCACTTCAAGTAAACAAGAAGAAGAAGAATGAACGAACTAACACACATTTCACCCAGATTGAACAGCAACTGACCTCTGAAGCTTTCTGTTTGACCCGCTTTCTTTCTGCTGTCTGGGCAAAAACATCAGCCATGTGTCTCAGTTCCCGCCCGGTTTTGGCCCATACGGGGTTCGCGTAACCGGCTGGGGTCCTGCGGAAAGAATGAAAATGAAAAATGAAAAGCTTTGCAAACAAACAAACAAAAAGCACGATTACCAACAAATCAACGCACAGTTGTCCGTTTGAGTTTCTCTGAATGTTCGCGCCAAAAGATCGATGCTCAGCTGGAAGACGAAATTCATACTTGATTTTCCATCGTTGCCCAGAGAGAGAGAGAGACAGAGACAGAGAGCAGAGACAGCGAGACAGAGACAGAGAGAGCGTCGTACTGGTATGAATGTGGGGTATGAATACATGTTTGTTTGGTTTTTTTTCGAACCACATGAATGATAGGGAGCTAATAGTTTGCTCGTTAACTAAGAAGCTTTGTAACTTACAGGATCTGAATGTCCTGAACGGCATCCGGAGTTTCCGTGCGGACACGCTCAAAGACAAAGTTCTGGAATAACTGTTTCCCTTCCTCCACCACATCCTCTTCAGTCTCCCACGTCTCCTCTACGTTCTCGTCGCCGAAAGCGTCACCCTGGAATTCAAAATCATCGTTGCTTCTCCCTCGTGCTATTCTCAGACGGGGCAGACCCTGGCTGGAGGGCCGCCTGGCTACCAAGGTTGCTCCTCCCTGTGCTGTCATGGTGGCATCATTGGATGGAACCACGTTAGGAGTGTTAAGAAAAGGTTGGCCCGTTTGGGTACCGGAGCTGGAAGACAGCGGAGCTGTCGTCTGCTTTGTCACGGCCAGTGTGTCTAGAGCCAAGCTAAACGGCGCTTTCACGAGCAGTTAGTTTTTTCAAAATAAAAGTGGGCACTCGTCGAAAACAGGAGACCCACTGAAGTGACGGTACACGCCGCTGAACAATGAGCGGAGAGATGGATAGCCTTATTGTGTGTCCCCGGCGAAGTCCGACAGTCACTGTCTTGGTGAAGAGTCCAGTAGTGAAAAATCAATACCGAACAAGAGTACACAGCTGAGTGGTACTATGGCCTCGATCAGTCTGGGTTGGAATAACCTCAAATCAATAGTTAGCTGCACTGACGGCTGAGTTCGACGTAACACCAATGAGTGACAGTGCCACTGGCGAACAACAAGTCAAGCTGTCTGAGCTAGGCGAGTATCCAACAGCAAAATCGGCGAGCACACGCTGTTAGATTTGGTCCCGGACAACACGAAAACTGAACTGTCGCTAACACTTGCTATGTGCCAATGCCTGTAGTCTCTCACACACAAATCAATATTCCTGTACGGCCTGAAACTGCGGATGATACTGCTGCCAGCTGTTCTCCGCTGTAGTTCTCACTGTAATCTGTTAAAAAATAACTTGCGCTTTTGATTAAATACTGGCTTCTCGTACTACCGCGGGGTTTCCTCACTTAGCCCGCGAGGTTTCCACGACACGACATGCTGACACCCACCACGCTGAGGTAATCATAACACGACCTATTTTAGAAACACAACAATAAGCGATCCGCTGATTGGCTGAAAGCTGTCGCTACGCGCAGCCGCTCCAGCTGTATGACCTCAGTCGGGGTCATGACCGTTTACCTCTCTCGGCGAACCCCACCGCAGTGTTTATGTCTCGTGTGGCGCATTACTGAGCACAATGGAGTATAGCCGCGACGGAGGTTTCACGATCTTCTTTGGCCGCTGGTTGCTTTTGTTGATGGGATGGGGCAGATTTGGCGTAGCGGATCTAGTGCCTATGGTTTGTCTTACAGATCTGAGGAGGGAGGGAGGGAGAGAGAGAGAGCACCAACAATAACACTTGAAAACGTGACAGACAAAATAGCATGAAAATTGGAGAAAAGTTTATGGGGTGGATCCATTTGTCCTTGCTCTTTTATGTTAAGTCTCAGGCCTGAGTCGAAAACAGACAAAAAGTGAATCAATGGACTGAAGTAGGCCTACACGAGTGCGTCAAAGAGTCGGCGTGTCTCAGTCATGAGAGACTGAGAAAGACTGTGAGCACCGGTCACCGTGCCTAAGTTTCAGTCCAGTCCATACTGAGAATGTCAGAAGTATTTTCATTTCTTTCCTTTCATCACCTATGATGGGTGATATGTCTGAATCTCCGAGACCACGCCGAATCACTTCAGTGACCCTTAATTTCCTTTGATAGGTTTTAATTTGAACTGAATTGTTTGGTTTGGTTTGGGTTGGTTTGGTCTAGTTTAGTTTGGATTGTTTTTCTTGTTTTGTTGTTGTTGGTTTATTTCGTGTAGTTTTGTATTTGCAGACCTCAGAGTCACCGGCGGTTTTTATACTGAGTCTGCCACACTTCGACACAAATTTAACTGCATTCATATCAGTAATTTTGTCAATCAGTCAAACCCCATCGCTTTGTATCAGTCACCAGTCACGCGACGTTTGCGCCAGGTAACTGAGGTAGTCGTAATTATGCCTACAGAGGACTACCATACCGTATAAGGGCTTAACCCCTTGGACATGTACTCCACCCTCGCAGACTCGCCTCATGACCTGTTCCAAAATAATTCTACAAAAGCCCGTGTTATATCACTGACAGTGCTGGTATGTGATGCCAGTCAACGTTCAACACGGAAGTACAGTAGTTTCAGCTGCCTACGCAATGCTGGTTCTTTTCATCGCTTGACGTCAACGGGAGGGTGAAGCTATATACTGACTACCCGTTTCACGCATGAGTGAGAATCCTTTAACCCGCCGGCGCGTTATTTATGCTCTCAGTCTTTGCTTCGAGGCCACACCGCACTGAGCTGTGCACGCCAGAAATATGAATGCTGCAAACACGATTGTGTAGAGTCACACCCTTGCTATGTACGCGTATTCTAATGCCTATCACCGTCAGTGTGTATACTATGTGGTTCTCCGGCATCATTCGCTCAGTCGTGACATACCCATCCTACCCGATCATATTTATCAGAAAACAGAGACTAATGGGGGAAAACCCTGCCCGGGAAGCACGTGGTTACGTTCCACAGCCGGTGCAGTCATTTCCTGGGTACTGTTTTCCAAGTTTGAACTGGTAACATGTGTCACGTTCTATCTCGAAGGCCGATGAGAGGAAGGTTTAATTAAGCGCTGTTTTGAAGCCCAGTGGGCATTCACTGATGCACCTGGTGACCTTTTGTACGTAGTAGCCTGTTATGTGGTGGCTGTGGTCAGCCTGCACAGTGCGTTTACTGACACGGGTCAGGTAACTAAGCCGCCGCGCCTTGACCGAAACTGACTGGCTCATGCAGTAGAGATGAATATATGTTTGTCTTGTCATCTTGTTTTTATGCACCGGAGTTCCTCACCTTTGTTTGCCTGTGCCATATGTTTGCGTGCATGGGTCTCTGCATTATTTATGTGCACTCGATGATCCTCGGTAGCTCTTGTCCATCGTCAGACGGAGCTGAATATCCGAGTTGGACATCGGTCATAAGCAGAATCATTTCTGAAGTGTCCACATGCTTTTTTTCTTTCTTTTTTTTTAAACAAAGGCGGACATATGTCTGATCATTTCTGCGCCACGGTGGATTATGATATTCCGGACAAATGTCCTCTATCTTTATTGTAACCTGGGACATCAAGTTCTCATGTCCGATCGAAGTTCCTACGGATATGAAGCCTTGCGTCTTAGTTCTGCTTGAAGTCCATGATATAGTGGGCAGATCGTAGGTAAAGTGTAAAGAGTGTCTCTGAAGTGTACAGTTGAACGGGAACCAAACCGAAAACGCATGAAGCATTACGTACTACGTAGCAAACCGTATTCACTTTCGTGCATTTTTCCATTAGTTAGTTAAGTTGGTTCGTATGTTTGTTTTTGTTTTGGGTTTTTCTTTGTTTGGTTTTGTTTTTCTTTGTTTAGATAGATCTCTTGGTAAGCGTATCTCTTAGATCGAACGCACAAAAACAAACAAACAAAGAAAGCAGCAGCAGCAGCAGCAGCAGCAGCACCACCACCACCACCACCACCACCACCACCACCGCCAACAACAACAACAACAACAACAACAACAACAACAACAACACACACACACACACACACACACACACACACACACACACACACACACACACACACACACACACACCACGAACCAGTCCACGCGTACAACTAACACAACTTGCAATGATAAATCTTCTTCTAATGACTGACTACTTGTAAATCACACGTGAATTATCTGCGAAGTCTACGAAGACCCACTGAGAAGCTCTAACCTATCGATAGCTCCATTTGGTTTCGACTAGACTTACGCTGACTGTCGCTTTCAAATTCATAACACAAGCATTCCATCTGCCTCTATGCTCAGTCACACTGCTGTAAGTTCAAGTAAAAAAAAAAAAAAAATCAATTTATTCCTCGAGGGGCAGTTCAATGAGCAGGCGGGCTCTAAATAATAATAATAATAAGTATTGAATAGGCGCTTTACCCAGTTTCATGATTCGGCTCAAAGCGCCGCGAACCGTGACTGAACCCAACACGCACGCTCACGTGAATCACACGCATTCTCTCACACGCTGGACATAAACACATTACAATCACGCGGTGCGAAGGGTCAGCTCAGCTATTTAAATTTGGGAATTTAGAATTGCATTTTTTTTTTTCAGATTTGGTGGGCTGAACATTTCCAAAGCAGACTGAAGGGGAGGAAGCCGGAGTACCCGGAGAGAATCCGCGACGACCGGCCCGAGTAAATGTAAACCGTACGCTAAAAAGGAGGAAAAGAAAACTCTTCACACGGCCTACGACTGATCAAAACTCTACTACATCAAGGATAGTAAGCATGTGTAGGAGCAACACCGGATACAGTGTGTGGCTCAGTACAGTTCGCTTCCCTGGCCGGGCCGTATCGGGCGAACTATACCAATGTTACACTGAGACTCGGAACAAGAGAGCATTGTTACATTGGTTCGCACTGGATCTAACAGTTGAAACGGAGGCCTCAGGCAAACAGACATCAGCAACAGCAACAACAACACACACACACACACACACACACACACACACACACACACACACACACACACACACACACGCGCGCGCGCGCGCACGCACTGGGGCACACACATCGTAAATACGTCTGAGGAAGGAAAGGAAGAAAAATGTTACTATGCGATTACATGCATCAAGCAGTACGGCTAAAACAACCAA
This sequence comes from Batillaria attramentaria, assembly GCA_018292915.2. Taxonomy (NCBI): domain Eukaryota; kingdom Metazoa; phylum Mollusca; class Gastropoda; family Batillariidae; genus Batillaria; species Batillaria attramentaria. Next base: position 350,487 of record JACVVK020000414.1, on the reverse strand, counting down.
TATGTACTTAAAGAACAATGCGGGGGGGGGGGGGGGGGATGTGACAAGTGAAAAATGCAAATAAACCTTGAGGCCATGTGTGTGTTCACAGTTGAACAAACGAACGAACGAAACTTTATTTTACAAGGAGAGAGAGAGAGAGAGAGAGAGATGAAAAACCTGGATCACTTCCAATGTTTTACCTCGGCGCTCCGTTGATAACAAGTAGATAAGATAATTATGATGTCAGCATCACTGAACAGGACACGAGTATAGTAACGCTCTACAGTGTAATTGGTCAAGGTCGCCCGAAACTCAGTCAGATGAAAGCCAGTCCACCACTAGCGATCCCCACACTAACGGCAAACCTGGTGAATGCATAGTCTAGTCCCAAGCACGTTTGGCACATACTGTGACAAAGTCTCGGAAAATGAAGTGGTCGACTTCTAACGTTTAGTACAATACACAACGCATTTCTTTGATAATTAAAACTGCACCACTGATACGGATGGTTTGGGAAGCGTACCATTTAGGTATCATACAACAGTGCCCATGAGATAGTCACAAGTTGTTGAGACTGCACTTCTGATAAGACGACCAAAAAATCATCATCATCATCATCATCATCGTCTTCGTCGTCGTCGTCGTCGTTCTCATCATGTAATGGTACTAGTTCTCCTAATACTACCACTAACATCAACTGTGAAAAACAGTTCAAATTGATCAGAATAAGAGTTTAGAGTTAACTAATGGCTTTTAGTTCATGAATCGTCTTTCCCAAAAACACGTGCGGAGCAGAGGTGGCCGAATGGTAGAGCGTTGGACTCCTAATGCTCGGGTCGTGAGTTCGTATCCCGGCTGGGGCCGAATATTTGTGCTGGCTTTTTCATCGTTGCCCCGTCAGTCCTTAATATCACCCGTATGTGGTGGAAAAGGACGTTAAACCCCCTAACACCCACCCACCCACCCAAAAACCATAGCCTGAGTCTGAACGCCGTACCTAAACGCGGCGTTTGCCCATTCAGTTCGTATCAAGACTGAACCGATGGAAGGAAGTGAGAGACGATCTAATTTCCGGACACTCAGGCGCGGTATTTCTGTACCACTCACTGACTGCTTACACATCCTCTTGTGTGGCATGCATTGCTACTCAACACGCCCGAACGTCACAGTCCCCATGTACAGGACTAATTTCTTGATTTCACTGTTTTTCTTTACCACACAAAGTTGAATCAACCCATGTATTATGGGAACCTGTAGGTACATTCGATAATCATAAACCGACGACCGTCTCTGTCGAGCCGCTGGTTTCTTTGCGGGTATGTCATAATTCCTCTTTATCTAGAAACTGAACAGTGCCAACTCAAACAAACAAACAAACAAAATCCAAGTAATAAATGTAGTGTCCTGCATAAATCAGACAAATATCTCGTGATGCGGAAATACACTTTCGCGTTTCGCGGACAGAAATCAGTTATATAGTGATGCGGAAATACACTTTCGCGTTTCGCGGACAGAAATCAGTTATATAGTACATGTATTAAACTTTTTTAATGCCGAAACCATTTTATGAAGCATCGCCGACTGGACTTGGCGATAATCCTAAAAACCAATCATATGGAGCAGGTCAGAACTCAACCCGAATACTCCAACTCAAAACTGAGGTGCCCTGCGTGCTGTGTTCACGGGGACGGACTGAGCAGGTGATTCAGTCTCAATTAGTTCAGATCGCTGGGCTAAGTGCTCAGTTGGACGGGGCAAGTTGTTCTCACACTGAAAAGCGATACCCTAGAGCCACCAGGATTACTCTTGGTAACCCTCTCACACCTGCATGTTTACTTGTTATTCCTAGCACTGACATACAACTACATGAATTGAGCACGTAACCACAATCAAATTCATCATCAACCGAGGTCAGTTTGTGGTTTTACAACGCAATGTTTAAGATTAGAGTAGATAACCGCAATTCTCAACATGCTTAAAATGTGTAGCGCAGCTGAGCTGTCGGTCTACCGATAAGTTCAGCCTGCATGAGATGAGTCTGCATTCTATTCTTAGGACTTGTCGCGAGCAACCAACTGAAAGCAAAATGTGACGTCTTTGATTCAGTTCCGGGCTGACAACACTGCCGCAGATGGGATGATAATTATATGACTTGCAAGCGGGCAGGTAGAGATAGGTAAGAGTGTGAATTCTGGAATAAAAGTCATAAGTCAGTTTACTCACACCCGAAAACTAAGGGGGATACCTGTTGATACCTGCTGATGCCTTAGCTTTCGGGAAAATCCGAACCATGCGGCTAAGTTGGTTAGGTCTACTGTATAAGTAATAAGTATTCTGTGCCTTATGAGTGGAATTACGTTTAAGACTGGGAATTTCCAGTGAGCTTTTCTAAGAATGTACATATATATAGGCCGCGGCTCTGATTTGCATGTTGTTTGCGCAACTGCTTCTTCACTGAAGCAGCAGTTCGTGCGGCGTCGTGTCGGGTTATATCAAAGACCGTTGATAATAGATTATCTACGGGCTTTGGTTAGTATATTTTACGATTTTCAAAAAGTTAAGGCCGCTTTCACCGGTGATAATTATTTTGGGGTGCCACCTCACTTATGTACTGTAAGCATCCAGATCAGTCACAAAATAATGCTCGGTATTTCCCTTTATCACGCTCACGTGCCAGTTTTCGGACAGACCACAATACCCATGACCCCCCGCGGCTTGACGTAGGCAGCACGACTCGGGTAGGCTGTAATCCAACGCCACTGCGGAGAACAACACACACACACACACACACACACACCACTGTCACACACACACACACACACACACACACACACACATTGACACACACACACACACACACACACACACACACACACACACACACACACACACACACACACACACACACACACCAGAGAGAGTCGAATCAATGAACGAAAGCTGCCCAAAACAACGTATCAGCCAGTATCCTTCAGAATTCAAAACAAAAACAAACACAGCCGATTCCTGACTGTGTGACTAATATCAGTGATGACTGAAGGTAATCCTAACAAGCCCTAGGCGTTCACTTCCTGTCAATGTACACGGCATTAGATCAGCTGTTATCGTTAAGTGCGCAGTAGAAAGACTGAGACAAGGTTAGTAGTAGTAGTAGTCAGGAATCGGCTGAAAACAACAACAACAAACACCTGCATGATTCATATGCTACCTCGCTGTCATTTGTCTAAGGGTGCATGAATGGACAAGCTGACATCACCACCACCCGATCCCCGGGGCCAGGTGGTCATTGTGTTCCGCAGCTGAGGTACACTGGTACCCAACTACCCCTTCCTTGTTGTTGTTGTTTTCAGTTTTAACTGAACATGACAGAAGCAGTAATAGGTTGATATTTTTTAATGTTGATTCACGCCAGAAGTTTTTCCATGAAAGTTGATTCATGCCAGAATTTTTTTTTTTTTCCCGTGTAGCTAAGTCAGAGTTACCGGAAGCAATACAAGCCTTGCGGTATATTTTCGAATTGACACTAACTGACACAATAATGATAAGAGACAGTATTTTTAAAAACCCTAAAAATTACTGATTTTAACGTTGACTCATGCCAAGTAATAGTTTATCCGTCAACATGAAGTCAGAAACACATACTGACGCAGGACAAATCTTGCAGTATTTTTGTTTGTTTGTTTGTTTGTTTAAAAAAACTGATCATGGCTAATACAGTATTACGTGACAGCATAATATGAATCGTGCATTTATTTGTTTTAAACTGAACTGAACATGACAGAAATAGTATTTGGCTGACTTTTATGAATGTTGAATCACGCCAGATTTTGTTGTTGTTGGTTTTGTTTCAAGTTTTTTTTTTGTTTTTTAACACGAGAACCTGAAATACTCGTACTCTAGCAGTGTTCTTAAACCTGACCTTGACTGACACACGATCATGGCTAATTATACAGTAGGTGATCGTGGCCAAGCCGGATCAGTATTTATTTAATGTGTAAACTGGCCGAAAAAGGGAAGCTTATTTCAAACCGACCGCGAGCCGGTAAGTTTGGATTATGTCCCTTGGTTCAGTTCAGCCCTAGCCGGCAGATAAAGTCAAACATTATCAGTTTTCCTTTTGTCAGCTAAGCTGAGTAAAACAAGAGCTGCTGCATTTGATGTGTTAGCTTTATTCTTGCTACTACGTGGTGTACAGTGTAGGCACAACAACATACAGAGCAGGTCAATAACAGCTATCCACACAACAACACCACATCGTGAGAGCCTGATGACGCTAGCTACCAATAAACACAGAGCTACTCCTAAACATAGTTTCGTACCTGTGTTTCTTTACTGTTACATCAAAAGTACCCATCAACACTTTAGTCGACAAACAAACAAACAAATAAACAAACAAACCACTGTTGTTGCCGGAGATTCCATCGATCTACGTGTACTGGGCCCGATGCTCACTCAATCCGCCGAATCCGCTGAGCGTTCGACACGACGGGACTGCGTGGTCGAAATTGCCCTTGCGGTGGAGGACAGAAGATGTTAAACATCAAAACCCCCTGCCCACTCCAGCCCGGCCCCTACGTCACCCCACCCCCTACATCACCCCACCCCCTACACAACCATGGCCGCCTTCGCAGGGTGCCTGCTGTCACACTGTCCGATAGTAAGGTCACAAATGCATGTTGAAAATAGCCCCCGATTTTCCTTGTACAAAAACTTCAAGAGATGTATAAGCCAGGAACCATATCTGTCAGTCATCCAGGACAGCGTGTTTTGAACAGCTCTATCAAGGTTTAGAATGGGAGTCTCCCCCTTTAACCGGCAGTCACAGATACCGTTATTCTGACGTACCATCCCAGCGCATGTGTCCTTTCTGCCTGGAATCTGTAGAGGATGAGATACACGTGCTGTTTGTCTGCCCTGTGTACTCCGATATAAGACTTAAATACCTGGGTACTGTGGTTACAGGCGAAACTAACCTGGAGCAGCAGTGTGTGTCATTACTTGCCTCACAGGACAACGGAGCTCTAAACCTAGCAAAGTTCGTTTTCTGTGCTGGTCAGCGACGTCAGTCTCACACAGCTGGTGAGATGGCCAGTGGAATATAGCTCTTCTGGACACCAAGAGCGACGTGTTTGACTGAATGTGTAAGGAATGGCGATGGAGAAGGAGGGGGAGGGGAGATTCGATTTGTGCGGTGTGTGCGTACGTGCGTGCGTGTGTGTGTGTGTGTGTGTGTGTGTGTGTGCTCGCGCACCCCGACAAGCGACGGCATGCACGTTTATTTAGTATTTCCGACTTTACTCAAAGTTGTGCAAGGTAACTTCAGTGATAGCCTGGACTCGATTTGCTGTTGGTGTTATTGCTGGCTTTCGTCGTTGTGTCACATTGTGAGTTTATCAGTATGTGCGTGTATGTGTGCCACACGTCATGTGCGAGTTTGTGTGTGCACTGGTGCGTGTGTGTGAGCGTCAGCGTCAATGGTGTTCAGCTAGGGGATCATACGAGCGAGAGGATCGTGTGTGTGTGTGTGTGTGTGTGTGTGTGTGTGTGTGTGTGTGTGTGTGTGTGTGTGTGTGTGTGTATTATTATAGATTTCTTCCAGTGTTTGTAATCCTTTTGTATACTTTGTATTGCGTTTTCAAGTAATAATGACATTTAGTAATAGTAACTTCACGTTACATGTACGTCAGTAAAATTATCTGCTTTGTGACGGGCCGATGGCCTAAACAATAAAGAATTGAAATTGAAATTGAGTATACATTCGAACACAATGAAAACCTTCCTATGACTCTTAACTTTTTTTCTTTTTCTTTTTTTTTTAATCAGGGGACATGTCTGAGGTAACTATCTACCGTTAACTGCAAAAAGTGCCGAAGCGTTGTAACAAATGCATCGCATTTAAACCTTTTTGTTTGTTTGTTTGTTTGTTTGTTTTTGGTCCAGATAACGGTAGATGTACATTTTGACTTCGTCCCAGACTGACGGGGCATAGATTTGATGACCCAAGAAAAATCTCCGTGTGTGTGTGTGTGTGTGTGTGTGTGTGTGTGTGTGTGTGTGTGTGTGTGTGTGTGTTTTTGTGTGTGTGTGTGTGTGTGTGTGTGTGTGTGTGTGTGTGTGTGTGTGTGTGTGTGTGTGTGTGTTACTGTACATACTGCAGCTTTGCCACAGCTACACCTGCCTTGACCTTACGTTCTTGTCAGTGTGCCTTTGGACGCAGTACGGGACACATCAGTACGGCGTCTAGCAGATGGTGTATGTTGCATGATAAAGTTGGAACACTTGCCCTTGTGAGTGCGCCTCTATATGCTCGACATACTTGTAGCGATTAGTAAGAGCTCTGAATGCAAGCCCCAGCCGTCTGTACGAGCAAAAGTTCAAATTGTTTTCCTCAGCGGTTGCCCACAGCACTAGCCCCCCCCCCCCCCTCCGATTCGCTTTGCGTAAAACGTTCGTTGACTGTGCACTATGCACTCGGTCGAGGGTAACATGTACAAATATGCTGTTTCCGGCTTTTTCTCGATCTAGCCGACATGTGTCAGCCTAGCCCTTGGGAGAGGAGCCGGCCGGGATAGCTGAATGGCAGAGCTTTGGACTCTCAGTGCTCGGGTCGTGAGGTCGAATCCCGGCTTGGGCCAAATATTTGTGCTGGCCTTTTCCTCGTTGCCCCGTCTTTGATATCACCCTTATACGTGGTGGAAAAGGACGTTAAACTCCCAAACACCCACCCACCCACTCGCCCTTGAGATGCCAGCAGCGGCTGTCAAGACATACTTGTTAGCAAGACATGCTTGATGTAGACCGAACGCTGGCAGGGGTAATACGAACTGTGTCGTATATGCACATGTACTTAAATCTTGCCTGTCAACTTGAGGACAAGAAGCTTCTGGAAATGCTTCCTGTATCTATTGTTGCATTAAGCTTAGTCTTAGGTGAGGGAGCGAGGGAAGGGGGTAGGGGTGGAGGCGGGGGAAGGGGGGGGGGGAGTTGGTGGCAGCGCCAGTACGACGGCCGACGGAAAGGGTTCGTGTGAATTTTTTGCGAGGTACAACCCGACCGAGATATGTCACAGGGCGAGTTTGTGTGAACAGGTGTTGTTTTCGTTTTGTTTGTTTGTTGTTTTATCCTCTTATGGGCGGTGGTCCGAGTGAACGTGTCTTTTGCAATATTGTCTACTAAATGTTCGCCAGTTCGAACCCCGGCGGCTGGGGCCAAATATTTGTGCTGGCCTTTTTCTCGTTGCCCCGTCTTTGGTATCACCCTTACGTGGTGGAAAAGGACGTTAAAAACTTGCACATGCGCACGCACGTCCCTTGTTGCTTGCCTCCTGTTGCAAACACCTAGCATGTACTTTGCCCCACAAGGACGTGTGTCTTGCAACATTGCCTACTAAATGTTGACCAGTTCGAACCCCGGCTGGGGCCAAATATTTGTGCTGGCATTTTACTCGTTGCCTCGAGTTTGATATGACCCTTAAATGGTGGAAAAGGACGTTAAACACAAAAACCCACCCTATAGACGGACATCACTGTGAATGCCTTGTCAGTGGGTGATCTGACTGATCTCGGACAGGTCCTATCTCGCGATAATCAGGCGGTTCTTTTCGTAGGCCTGATCATTTCGGTGACCTCTCCCAGCCCCCCCCCCCCCCCCCCGCCCTCCCGTACTGCCAACCATGCGTCACACTGCGCAGGTCACGTGTTCATCCCAGGGTGTCAGAACATTCTCGAAGGTTCGTTGCGTGCATGTAGAATGTGAATGACTGAAAAGTGTCCCAGGTATGTTGGGGGGGGGGGGGGGAGTGGGGAGTGGGGAGTGGGGGGGGGGGGGTACGTTGGAGAATGGCGAGGGGGATATACAAGCGTAATACCACAGACACAGTGTTGTCAGTTTTGGCAGACGCTGTTTGGCTACTGTGCTAGTTTGTAATGATATTTGTTGGCTTGAAAACACGTGATGTTCCTTGTTTTTCAATTACTTATTTGTGGGGCAAAGCACATGCCAGGTGGTTTCAACGGGGGGGGGGGGGGGGGGGGGGGGCAAGCAACAAGGGGGCAGGCATGCGCATGTGCAAGTTAAAAAAAAAAAGAAGATTAATTACAGGGACTTCTTCCTTAAGATACAAAAGCTCGAAATCGAGACTTTTATTTGGGCGTTGCAGGGGAGACAACTGTGCATAGTTTTCTCTATGATCGGATGCGTTTTCGAGGGTCGCATGGTGAAGAGATCAGTGTCAGTTTAAGTTCCAAGGAACAGAGGGATAAGTCACTCACACTCGTCTGTCTGTCGAGTGAAGGCCGAGGAGAGTGAACGTTAGATGTTTCGCAGGCATGCGTCATCTAGTGGCTAACCGTGCCTTAGTACGTGTCTCTTATTATGTATAGATGTCTTTGCATCACTGCCTTGCCCTTGCCGGCCCGTTGCCCTCAGACATGTGGCATCTTTATGTATGTATGCATGTATCCTGTTGTTATAAACCAGCAATACAGATTACAGCTGACACACAGAGAGAGAGAGAGAGAGAGAGAGAGAGAGAGAGAGAGAGAGAGAGAGAGAGAGAGAGAGAGAGAGAATGGATTTGCATTCCTTAGACATGTGGTATCTCAGTTTATGTATGTATGCATGTATCCTGTTGCTATAAACCAGCAATACAGATTACAGCTGACAGAGAGAGAGAGAGAGAGAGAGAGAGAGAGAGAGAGAGAGAGAGAATGGATTTGCATTCCTTAGACATGTGGTATCTTTATGTATGTATGCATGTATACATACATGTATCCTGTTGCTATAAACCAGCAATACAGATTACAGCTGACACAGAGAGAGAGAGAGAGAGAGAGAGAGAGAGAGAGAGAGAGAGAGAGAGAGAGAGAGAGAATGGATTTGCATTCCTTAGACATGTGGTATCTTTATGTATGTATGCATGTATCCTGTTGTTATAAACCAGCAATACAGATTACAGCTGAGAGAGAGAGAGAGAGAGAGAGAGAGAGAGAGAGAGAGAGAGAGTTTTTAGGGCTTAAAGCCGCGCAAGCCACAAAGACAAATTCGCGGCTGAAGAGAGAGAGAGAGAGAGAGAGAGAGAATGGATTTGTATTTGCACAAGTGCCATTCTAGTATTTGCCTTTGCTAAACTACGAGAGAAAATATGTTAGGTAGCAAACAGACAAACTAACAAACTATAAAAAGAAAGAAAAAAAGCATGTAACGCTATTTCCAAACTACAGCTGAGAGAGAGAGAGAGAGAGAGAGAGAGAGAGAGAGAGAGAGAGAGAGAGAGAGAGAATCAAGAAAACTTTATTTTTCAACGGTAGAGGTAATTAACGTAAAACAGCCAATTGTCATACCTGCCGTCGCTAATTCTAGTAACATCTATTCGAGTAATGTCTATCTAAATCAAACACACACACACACACACACACACACACACACACACACACACACACACACACACACACACACACACACACACACACACACACAGAGAGAGTCCCAGCGGGTACAGCAACAGGAACAAAACAGAAATAGCAATGAATCCATAGTTAAAAGAAACTAGAGAGAGAGAGAGAGAGAGAGAGAGAGAGCATGTTTATTATTTCTTCCGATCCGGTGACCCTGTTGTCGCAGTGGGCAGGCCGTTTGTAAAAATGAGTCCAACAAACATTCGTTCGCAAAACGTCGCTCGTAGCTAAGAAACTACGAGTGACAAATTAAAGTTGGTGAGCACACGGCCTCAAAGCCACACAATAGCGCTCAGCTGGCATAGTTCGCCCGTTAGGGGGTGCAAATGTATACCAGTCAATTCCGTCGATATTTCGCATATAATAAAGTCGTAGAACGAAGTCAGCGGCCACATGACTTCACCTCGCCAGACCCCGGAGTACATTTGTACCCCCTCCCGCGTTGCGGGGATACAGTCGCCCCCGTTAGTGGACGACTGGAGTTTATTTGCCCCTCCTGCGCATGACTGGTATACATTTGCACCCCCTAACGGGCGAACTATACCAACTGAGCCAAAGTTTAATAGCAGCATTCCGTTCACATATTCTGTGTAGGTGTCTGCCACTTTCTGGTCATTTTATATTGTATGCATGTGCCAAGGCGGGGCATTTATTTGGCGAGGGTAGCGTCGGTTTTGCCCTTTCTATCGCTGGACTACGGTGGCTCTGCCGGTCTAGCGTCCGTCCTAGCATGGGTCACGCCTAGACTGAGGTGAGAAGGCATGACTTAATAAATCACAACTCGTGACAGAGGGCGTGTGAGATATGCGACCACGGATCAGTCGCCCTGTATGAATTATGGCGCCCATGATTAATTTCGCAGTTGGTGGGCTAGTGCTTAAGACTTTGTCACCAATGCGAGAGGTCATGTTCGAGTCCCACTCGGGGCAAAGAATTTTTGTTCTCGTATGTGACACCGTTCATTCGGGTCGATCGTTGGGGGTTCCCTCCGGGTACTCCGGCTTCCTCCCCCCTCTGCCTTGGAAATGTTCAGCCCACAAACTTTGAAAATCAATGCAATAGTAAATTCCGAAACTGAAATTGCTGAGCTGACCCTTCGCACCACGTGATTGTAACTGACATGTTCATGTCCAGTGTGTGAGAGAGTGCGTGTGATTCACGTGAGCGTGCGAGTTGGGTTCAGTTCGGTCGCGGCGCTTTGAGCCAATCCAAGAAACTGAGTAAATCGCCTACACAATACGCTATATTATTATTATTATTATTTCGGGCACATTGGCCGAACACTGACTACGTTCGCCATTGCGGAGGGTACAGAAGACGTGGACTGTGCACCTCGGGAGTGTTTATTCTCATTTGAAAGAATAACTCGCCCTTCTGTGGTTGTTTCGGTGAAAGTTTATTACTGAAACGCGACAATACTACCATTTTTATGCTCAGAGATCTTTCCGAGCTGTTTTCGTGGTGTCTATCATCATCAAAGAGTGACAGTGTCTGGAATGCTGGCACTGACTAGGCAAAAAGAAGCGTACTCGATGACGTGTGTGTGTGTGTGTGTGTGTGTGTGTGTGTGTGTGTGTGTGTGTGTGTGTGTGTGTGTGTGTGTGCGCGCGCGCGTGTGTGTGTGTGTGTGTGTGTGTGTGTGTGTGTGTGTGTGTGTGTGTGTGTGTGTGTGTGTGTGTGTGTGTGTGTGTGCCGAGTGTGTGTGTGTGTGTGTATGTGTGTGTGTGTGTGTGTGTGTGTGTGTGTGTGTGTGTGTGTGTGTGTGTGTGACTTGAAATGATGGTACTATTGAAGTACATGTACTGCTTTCATTAGCAGCATTAAATTGTTTATTGCCCATTATCACACTGGATGTCAACAAAGCAAGTGTTACATAGTATCCGAAGGCCGAAAGGCAATAAAGTATATTTATTTTTGTTGTGAAACATATCACGCGCGCGCGCGCACACACACACACACACACACATACACACACACACACACACACACACACACACAGTCTCTTATTGGCACCCGCACACCCGCACCCATGAAATGCAGGAAACAAAGCACAGCCAAGTCGCCATGTTCAAATTTCCTTTATACTTATACGGACAAATTACAAACGCACACACACACGCACGCACGTGCGCACACTTGTGTGCAATCTTTCGTTAAAAACAAGCAAACAAACAACGAAAAACAGAAAGCGACAAGAGTCTTGGATTTACCTGACGGCGGGACAGGTCAGTTTCAAGCCAGACTCGCAACAGAGTACAAACAAACAGACAGGAGAACACAAAACAGCAAAAGCCTGTCAGTTAAGGCGATGTCACACTGAAAACATGTTTTCCTAAAACATGTTTTATAAAACATGTTTTGAAAGGCAAAACGCCCGAAACATGCTTTCCGAAAAAATACATGACACACGTGAAAACAAGCAAGCGCGCGTCTAAGGCGAGAGAGAGAGAGAGAGAGGGTCCCGCTACGGACATGTTGACTGAGCGGATACGGGAAGGTGTCACTTGACACTCCGCACGGCGGCTTTCATTGGTTGAAACACAAAACATGTTTTCGGATTTTAGGGCAGGCTCTAAAACTGAAAACACGATCAAAACATGTTTTGAAAACATTGTTTTGAAGTATGTCACACGACAAAACACGTTGTTTCGCAGCGAAACATCTGAAAACAATGTTTTCAAGTGTTTTTTGCCCTCTCGTGTGACATGGCCATTACCTGGGGGCGAAAGGTCAGTTTCAAACCAGTGTGTCTACGGGACAGGTACTGCATGTGCCATAATACCCTACGCTTTTGCTAAGTAAGATCCTTGTCAGTCTGTCTATGCCCCGTTGTTTCCACCGCCGGTGCTTTGTTGACCCCCGCCGGTGCTTGCTCCAGAACCCTGCTGGGCCGTGTTCGTGCTGGTGCTGGTGGCGTTTGCGTTGGAGCCCTGTCGGCCCAAGTCCGCCCACATCGTGACAAACGGTCGCCAGTTGAAGCCACTCCATATTGAGCGCAAGGAGTTGGAGCCACCTTGTTGTCCCTGTTGTTGCCGGGTCGAGTTGTTCCGGCGTCTATTTCTGAACATGGGGAGATTACCGAAGCCGCCCATTGGCCAGCCTCCAAACATGGGGAGATTGCCTAAGCCGCCCATTGGCCCGCCTCCAAGCATGGGCAGATTGCCGAAGCCGCCCATTGGCCCACCTCCGAACATGGGCAAGAATGAGTCTCGTACGCCAGTTCCGCTCTGCGGTCTTTTGTCTGCAGAATAATATATATACAGTTGGTTGTTTTTTTTATATTTTGTTATTTTTGGTTATGATATGTAAATAAAAGGAACATGACGCCAGATACAGTCGATAGTTTGGCCTTCACTGCCTTCGTCAGGACTTCGACAGGGTGGGGTGGGTGGGTGGGTGGGTGTTTAGGGGTTTAACGTCCTTTTCCACCAGATAAGGGTGATATCAAAGACGGGGAAAACGACGAAAAAGCCGGCACAACTATTTGGCCCCAGGCGGGATACAAACTCGCGACCCGAGCATTAATTAGAAGTCCAGCGCTCTACCATTCGGCCACCCCTGCTCCCCGAAGTGAAGTGCGGAGGCAACGCTCCGGGAGAGAAGGGGGGCGGGAGGGGGGCGGGAGCCCTTCGTTCCCTGGAGTGTGTGATGTGACAAGTTCATCCTAGCATTAAATCAGTGAACTAGATACACTTTTGTTTGTTTGTTGTTGTTTTTTGGCACAAGATACACACGATTCTCGTGAGTTTTTCTCCCCATCCTCACTCCCAAAAATTTAACATTCTGATAAAGACAAACAATCTCATCATTAAATAATTATTCTGCTTACCTGCTGCTAAAAGACTTCGAGTCGTAGTCGCACCGCATTCCTTGAAAATGTCATTGAAAGTGCAGGGAACGCCATTCACTGTCCCTTCAAATCAGTAAACAGATCGATAAATAAAATAAATACATGAATGAATATTTTTTTTAAAATGTACATGCTCATGCTGGGGTGATATTAACTTCAATGATTTTAAAATTTATTTTTGCTTTTAGATCTCACACACACACACACACACACACACACACACACACACACACACACACACACACACGCGCGCGCGAAACTGTCACCACCACCAAAACAATGACAAAAAACGACAACACACAAAAGACAACAACAACAAGAACAAAACTATGTAATAAGTAATTGTAACAATGGCACTGACTGAGGAGGTAGGTGATGACGTCAGGGACCATGGCCCAGCATCTGTTGCTGATGGAAGCGACGGGCTGTGTGTTCAGACATCGCACCAACTCGTCTGCTCGACTGCAACGTCAACCAGATGCTCAAGTATTGGTCGAGCATCAATGCCCTTAACTCTTAAAAACCCATGCCAAATCGAAATTTTACTTGAAATCATCAGATCACTAGGAGCCACTTCAAGCCACAATTACTGAATTAGGCAATCTGCAGCGATCTCGGGCCTGGCGCGGAAGGCCCACGTCTTGAGTAATTGTGGCTTGGAGTGGCTCCTACTGGTATGCAGTGGCTTGTTCTTTTTAACAAGTCTCTATCATACAGCGGGCAGGGGGATGGTCGGTCTCGGGATCTTAAGAGTTATAAGTAAGGCAAACAGCAGCGCTGTGGAACACTTCTCATCGAATGTGCTCACCGCGTGCTTTAAACAACGTGTGTCTAATTAAAAAAACAAAAAACAACTTCATTATCCCTTTCGGGAAATACGGGCTGCTTTCCCCGGGGAAGCGCGTCGCCGCGGTGCAGCGACACCCAATACCTATCCTATTTTGTTTTTTACAATTTTGCTGGGGCAAGAAAGCCGGATAACCAGGAGAGAAACCCCCGATGAGCAGCCCGGTAGCCAGGAAAAACCGGTATCATATTATTATCACAAGCTCGACCTGGGCTCGAACCCACGCTTCATCGCCATGACACTGGTGACGGCCGTTTAGTAGCGCAGCGGTTAAATCCCACGCGCTACCTATTAGACCACTGTTCACTAACAAACGACCGCCAAGACCTGTGTTCTGGTAATATTGCCCGACCATCTTTTGAAACGAAGGCACTGATCGGGTTCATAGAAACATTCACGGTCGCATTTACACGGAAAACAACAACAACAACAATCACAGCACGTTCCAAAGAAATGAATTTGCAATTGAAAATGTACTGAACAAAACTGAATTAACTGCTGGTCTGAACTGAACTGAACTGAATTGAACTGGTTACTCACTCGCAGTCAAATACTTCGGACCTGCACGTTGGCTGGCTACGGAGGAACTGGAGGTACCGTCTGTGGTGGAATCGGAATGACAAGGCACAGTTCCGAACTACTGTTCTCCTTTCATCGTCCGTACAGGATGGTTGTTCGGGTTGTACTTGCTGTGTTTGTGACGCTTGCTGGCATTTTGCTTGGGGAACAGATCAAAGCGGAGCAGAAATAATAATAATAATAATTGTACTTGGTGTATTTGTGACGCTGACTGGTCTTTTGCTTGGGGAACAGAACAGAACAGGGCCCGCGTTTAAAAGTCGGGGTTAGGGAGTTTAGACCCGGGTTAGAATCTAACCTCGAACTAAACTAGCTCTAGGATTAAATTTTCTCTCGTTTTTTGTTTTTAAATCAGGAAGCAGGTCCATTCCAACAAGGTGCCTATGCCGTTATAGAAGGATTTTTTGTCTTTCTTTTTTCGCTTCCTTTTTTTTATATTTAATTTTGTTTCAGTTGGGGTTTCTTTTGTCCTAGTCTGGGTTAGGCCCGTAGCCGTGGGTTAAATTATCGTCGAGTTTTACATAATAATAATAATAATAATAGTGATGTAGATATTAATATAACAATAAGAAGAAAAAGAAGAAGAAGAACGATGCAGTCACGCTACCAAAAGTCACGGCAAATGATGACGCCTTGCACTTGTTTTCAGCTGCGTCTTCAGTCTAGAATCCCACAGACTGGTGCCAAGTCAAGTTTTCAACAAGAACTGAAGAAGCGCATCACTCCAGCGGCCATCTGTCTCCCTGCCCATCTACCAAAACTTCACCCCAACAGCCGTGTGCATTCACGGTGGAACCGTGCACTATAATCAGATTATGGTAACCTCTCCCTAATCTCCGCGTGCACTCATGGTGGTCTTCAGTCATCATCGTGATGATGCTGATGATGACGACGACGACGACGATCATCATCCAGCCATCATCATCATCGTCATCATCATCGTCGTCGTCGTCGTCATCATCATCATCATCATCGTCGTCGTCGTCGTCGTCACCACCATCGTCATCATCATCTCAGTGATGTACTTACTCAGTGTTAGCACAGCAGCCCACACTATGACGGAGAAAACAACGAGAGACATTGCCCCCGGTGTTAGAGGTCGGTATGTGAGTACAAGGATGCTCTGTGGCTTTTATAAGAAAACTTTCGCTGAATCGGTCAGCCCCGGATGTTATAGGTCATAGTCAGATCAGGGGGCGGGTCAGGTACTAATGCAGTAATAGGGGGCGGTTCGGGAAAGGGGGCGGGGGGGGGGGGCCTCCGGTCGAAAAAAGAGATTCTGCATGTTTGATGCAATTTGGAGGGTTATCTTGACACGTCTTGTGTGTGTGTGTGTGTGTGTGTGTGTGTGTGTGTGTGTGTAGGGGGGGGGGGCGGGATAGTGGCGGGGGGGGGGGGGGGGGCGGGGTAGGGGCAGGTCCGGAGCCCCGCACCCTTTCAAACCCGCCTCAGCAGGTATTTCTCACGTACACAAAGAGCCGTTATGCTGCTGTCTTGCATACACGTATCACGCATGACCGTACTACCTTGTGCCCTCCAGCACAGTTTCACTGTCATGAAACAATTCTCCTACCATTATTCTACCTCCTCCCCTCCCCCTCTTCCCCCACCCTCTCCTCTCCTCAAATCCCACTTGCTCGACACCTGTCAGTGATATAACGGCATTTCCGCGCATATGTGGCAAACACGATCTTTTTTTGTTTGTGTTTACTGTTGTTGTTTTTTGTTTTACCCAGCCGATGCCGGTTGGTGTTTTTGCTTTTAATTTATTTCTTTTTGTTGTTCCGAGTCATTGTCGAACTACCTGATACATCATGCGCCGGCATAGAATGCTGACCATTTATTGTGAAATAATGAATCTGCTACTACCGCTATCAAAGTCTCAATACGTTTGTCGGGCATACAACAACGCTGTAGAAAACTTCTCCTGGAATGCGCTTGATCCATGCAATCACTCACTCACCTGGGACACGACCCATACAGCAGCTAAAACCATTGTGGTGACGCGGGTTAGCGTACAATAGTGAGATTTAGTAGGACTTCGTAAGGAGGACTTCGTTGAGCAGCGTAACCCATTTACATGTAAATTAGGCTCACACGGCAGAGGCCGCGAGCTGCTAACGCGCTGCGATTAGCTAATGGTACCCGTAACGTGCCTAATTTACATGCAAGTGGGTTACGCTGCTCAGCGAAGTTCTCCGTACGAAGCCCTACTAATCCTGGCTCCGCATGTAGTACTAAGTCGAGGTCAAGTTAGGGGTTTTAGTTCACGGTTAGAGTCTAACCTCGAACTAAACTAGCTCTAGGGTTAAAATGTCTGTTTTTTTGGGTTTGTTTGTTTGTTTGTTTGTTTTGGTGTTGTTCTTGTTTTTGTTTTAATCAGGAAGCGGGTCCATTCCAGCAAGATACCTAGGCCGTTATAGAGGGATTTATTTCTGCCTTTCTTCGCCTCCTTTTTTACTTTTTTTTTTTTTTTTTTGTCCTAGTCTGGGTTAGGCCCGTAGCCGTGGGTGAAATTAACCTCGACTTTTACATTCGGGCCCAGGTATCCGTCTACCGTTATTTCGTTTACCGTTTAAAGGAGGACAAACAGTAATGGGTAAACGAACCTTTTTCCCGTTCCCTATTTTCAACGTTGAAAACGGTAATTGGTAAACGATTCATAATTCATAATTATGTTGTTCTATATACGTCACAGTGAAAAGCGTCCCACGTACTGAGCAGGGCCCGTATGTAAAACGAGGTTAATTTAACCCACTGCTACGGGTCTAACCCAGACTAGGACAAAAGAAACCCCAAAAGCAAAATTAAACAAAAAAAAGGAAGCAAAGAAAGAAAGACAAGAATCCTTCTATAACGACACAGGCACTTTGCTGGAATGGACCCGCTTCCTGATGTAAAACAAAAAACAACAGAATTTTTAACCCTAGAGCTAGTTTAGTTCGAGGTTAGACACTAACCCGGGGCTAAACTCCCTAACCCCGACTTTTACATGCGGGCCCAGACTGACGACGTTATTTGGTTGCGGACTAAACGCCAAGTAGACAGCACTAATCGGTGGCTATTTTTAGCGCCTTGGGCGTATCAGTCGACGCGGGATACCGTACTCTCCACTCTCCAGACCCGTTTGCGCCCGCGTTAATGCTGGATGTACTGCCCCAACTCTAAACCACATGTCAGTAGTACTAATAGTAATAGTACAGCTGTAGTGGGTGGGGGTGGGTGTTTTGGGCTTTAACGTCCTTTTCCACCACATGCGGGTGATATCAAAGCCGGACGGGGCATCAGTCGTTGAAAAAGCCAGCACAAACAGCTGGCCCCAGTCGGGACTCGAACTCACGACCCGCCGAGCACTGGACGGAAGTCAACGCTCTACCATTCGTCCACCCGGGCTCCCCAGCAGAGTGGTAGTAGTAGCAGTAGAGCTGTAGAAGAAGTAGTAGTAGTAGTGTTATTAGCTAGTCGGTTTCGCACGACTGACTACAACTGAGCAGGAAGATATACGGGCACTTTGTCCAAGGGTGATGTACGTCCCATATCACTGTCAAACGGTTCAGGGAGACACGACGTGTATAAATAGCGGACCTGCAAGCAACGCGGTGTTAATCAGGACATGGAAGGTTCTGGATGAGGCGGCGTCGGAGAACCCTCCGCCTCAGCCCCCCCCCCCCCCCCCCCCCGCCTGCATAAAAAGACAAATACACCAGCAGCCGTGACCCCTTTCCTTGACAGGCATGACTGTGTGTGTGTGTGTGTGTGTGTGTGTGCTCGAGTCAGTGTGTGTGTGTGTGTGTGTGTGTGTGCTGAGTTGTCTGACTCCGACAGTAAAACAACCCAGAAAGTTCCAGTCCAGCCCGCCAGTGTCACAAATCAGAAAGCGTACATGACCGGTTGGTTGGTTGGTTTGTTGGTTAGATGGGGCTTAACGTCCCCGCCACAAGAGCGATTGGAGACGGTGCTAATAGGCAGGCTATGGAAGGAAGGGACAGCTACCCTGACTCAACTGACCAGCTGAACACTATTCAATCCAGTCAGACTGCCATGTCGGCCATATTTGATGGATGTACGGACATGACGGAAGCCACACCCCCCACTGATAGAGTTAGAATGTGTGGCATCGGATTTAATGGCGGTCTACTTCGTCAGCTTTTTCCTAACTAGAAAACTGTAACCAGAAACGAAATGAATAAAGAAAACGGTAAAAGGTTGCCATTGGCTTTCTGGCCTAAACAGAAAGTTGACTAACTTCACTCCAGTGAGGCCTGAGCGGAAAGGAGAAGTTCAATTTTTTTTTTAAACTCCTGTCAGGCATGTACCCTTGAGTGTTCTGTGCATGGTAATTTTTGTTTCTAGACTGAGGCATTTTTAAGGGTGACTATGATGCCTGCGGCTACTAGGGTACAGGCATATATATATATATATATAGGCATTTTGAGGCCTCGTGCGTTTGTATCTTTTGGCCGAAAGGGCATCTATGCCAAAACAAAAGTTTTCTCCTAACGTTCTATCTTGGAATAGGCACGCGTTTAAAGTACATGTATTATCAGTGCTTTTTAGTAAAATTTCAAAGATGTGGAAATTTGATGGGGCAGCATACGGGAAGCCATGATGATGACCACGGCAGTGTTCGGTTTTACATGTGTGTATTACTTCACATGCTCGGTGCGTGAGTTCGTATCCCGGCTGGGGCCAAGTATTTGTGCTGGCTTTTTCATCGTTGCCCCGTGTTTGATATCACCCATATGTGGTGGAATAGGACGTTAAACCCCCAAACCCCCACTCACTCACCCGTATTATTTCACCGTTTTCCATGATGCATGAAACAAAGCACAGTGAGGCCGCCATGTTCAAATTTCCTTTACACTGACTTCTAGACAAATTACAAACGCACGCATACACGCACACAAGCACGCACGCACACAAGCACACACACACTCGCACAAAATAAATAAATAAAAAAAACACATAAAAAAACAAACAACAGTACTAGTCAGTAGTTTCCTTTACTTGACGGCAACACGTCAGTTTCAATCCGACCAGAATCGCATCAAACAATACCTTACTGCATTACCTCCCAAAAAAATCAAACAAACACACACAAAAAATCAGTAAGAAAAGAACTGAAACAATGAAACAACAAGAGTTCTGTCAGTTATAAATCTGACGGCGAAAGGTCAGTTTTGAAGCCAGAGTATCAACGGATGAAGGTACTTGCTGCACATACCCTATGCTTCTGTTCAGATTGTTATAATTCACACTGTGATCAGTTGCTTTCCCCTGCCGGTGCGGCTTTGTGTAACGCCACTGCTGCTTGCCGTCCGGCCAGAGCCCTGCTGGGCCGAGGTCGTGCTGATGCTGCTGCCGGTGGAATCCTGTCGCCCCAGATCCCGCCACCACATCGTGCAAAGGATTGCCAACTTAGCCGAGCCATGAAAACATTGAGCGCCAAGCGTTGAAGCCACTTGGACGCCACCAACCCCAAGGCCGCCCGCCGCCAGACGACTCGGGTGTGAATGAGTCTTGCACGCCAGTTCCGTTCCGTGGTCTTTTGTCTGCAGGAATAATATTTGTTTGTTGTTGTTGTAAAGTGTAAATAAAAGCAACATAACGCCAGATAGTCGAGATTTCCACTTTTGCTGCATTTGTCAGAGCTTAGTTGTCAACATTTATTTTATTTGGTAATATGTTGTTGTTGTTGTTGTTGTTTTAAATCCCGTTGTTGTTGTTGTTGTTGTTGTTATTGTGTGTGTGTGTGTGTGTGTGTGTGTGTGTGTGTGTGTGTGTGTGTGTGTGTGTGTGTGTGTGTGTGTGTGTGTGTGTGTGTGTGTGTGTGTGTGTGTGTGTGTGTTCTGTCACAGTTGTGGCAAGTTCATCGTAGCATTTAATCAATTAAAAAACAAACAAACAAATAACGCAGTGCATTTGTTGCATGTAAGATACGCACGCATTCTCGTGAGTTTTTCCTCACCATCCTCATTCCCAAAATTGCAACAAACAATCTAATCTAATCTAGCTTACCTGCTGCTAGAAGACTTCGAGTCGCAGTGCAGTCCTTGAAAATGTCATCGAAAGTGCAGGGGATGCTATTCACTGTCCCTGAAAAGAAAGACCTCAGGATTATCATGCTTTAAAATCCATTTTTTGCAACTAATATAGAGCGCGCGTGGGAAATACAGTTGCTACACTGGAAATGGTAAATGAATTTCACCCCTTCAGCTTGCCTTGCTAGTGTGAAAACACAGTGGTAGAGTATAATTTGTTTCAGGGATCTGCATTATTCTCTGTCTCTTTTTTGCAGACACATTTTTTTGTTTGTTGCTATTTTATAAACTGATTGTAAATAAATTTATTATGTAAACTGATGTAAATGACAATGATTCCCCCAACGCAAACACACGCGTGATTGCCTGTGCACACACACACACACACACACACACACACACACACACACACACACACACACACACACACACACACACACACACACACACATCACATCACATAGCTGCGTGCGCTCGCCCGATCGCTCGCGAGAGGACTCCAGCTGAACTGATTAAAAAGAACAACAGATTCAAAACAACTTATTGAATTAGTAATCATGATGATGGCACTGACTGAGGAGGTAGGTGACGACGTCAGGGACCATGGCCCAACATCTGTTGCTGACGGAGGTTACGGGCTGTGTATTCAGACATCGCACTAACCGGTCTGCTCGACTGTAACAGCAAACAATTTTTCGAGTACTGTTCGAGAGGTCAGTGATTGTACAGAATGAAACAGGGTGGGTGGCTAGGTGGTTTTTTTTTTTTTTTTTGTTTTAAAAAAAAAGAAGGATTTTAACGCTCTTTTCCACCACGTACGGGTGATATCAAAGACGGGGCAACGAGAAAAAGGCCAGCACAAATATTTGGCTCCTGCCGGGGTTCCAACTCACGACCCGAGCATTGAGAGTTCAACGTTCTACCATTTGGAATAAGGGGGAGCCGGGGTGGTCGAATGGTAGAGCGTCGGACTTCTAATGCTCGGGTCGTGAGTTCGTATCCCGGCTGGGGCCAAATATTTGTGCTGGCTTTTTCATCGTTGCCCGTGTTTGATATCACCCGTATGTGGTGGAAAAGGACGTTAAACCCCCAAACACCCATCCACCCACCCCCGGAATGAGACAGAACGCAGGGATGGGAAACTTGAAGTTGACGTGAATTTGTCACTGAACATAATACCACATGTACTGCCTTTTTAGTATAAATGATATATCAAAGCTCTGTGAACAGAACCTGCACCACGCTTGAACCACGCGCATTCACTCAAACACTGAAGATCAGCATATTTCACTTGAAATGAGCACGTGGTACGAAGGGTCAGCTCTGTCAGATTTTCAAGTTACACACATAGCACGTAGTTACTATTTTTCGGGGTTCGAAATTTTCAAAAGCCGAAATCTGTTTTCTTAAAACTGCATTAACTGAATCAGTTGAATTGAATTGAATTGAATTGAATTGAATTGAACTGAACTGAACTGAACTGAACTGAACTGAATTGAACTGAACTGAACTGAACTGAACTGAACTGAACTGAACTGAATTGAATTGAATTGAATTGAATTGAATTGAATTGAATTGAACTGAACTGAACTGAACTGAACTGAACTGAATTGAATTGAATTGAATTGAATTGAATTGAAAGGGTTACTTACGCGCAGTCAAATACTTCGGACCTGCACGTTGGCTGGCTACGGAGGAACTGGAGGTACTGTCTGTGGTGAAATCGGAAAGACAAGGCACAGTTCCGAACTACTGTATTCCTCTCTTGGGCCGTACAGAATGGTTGTACGGGCTGACGTTGCAGTATTTGTGACAATGACTGGCCTTTCGCTTGGGGAACAGATCAGAGCAGAGCAGAAATAAAAATAATAACAAATAATACAAACAATCCAAATAATAATGATAATAATAATGCTGAACAGTCATGCCACCAGAAGTCAAGAAATAGAATTATGCTTTCAAATTATATTTTTAAGTTAATGTTTTTCGCCTTGTGTGAGCAGGAGGGGGTTGGGGGGGGGGGGAAGGTTCACAGAGACTGAGTGAGGTGACAAGTTTGTGGCCCCTTCGACTGGCGAGGCCAGCAAGACTGAAGAGGTTCGACGCATGGTCCTTCATGGATGCAGCCCCCCAAGCTGTGGAACTCTCTCGCTGGGTCAGTGAAGCAGGCAATCAACATCAAGGCATTTCGAAAGCGACAGTGAAGACTCATCCCTTTAGCGCAACACTCCAACTTGAATAACCGTCGGCGTTTTTATCTTTACTCTCTTTTAAAGCCTCTCTCTAAGCGCCGTTAGCTGTTATCAGTCATCATCATCATCATCATCATCATCAATGATACTCAGGGTTAGCACAGCAGCACACACAATGGCGGAGAAAACAACGAGACATTGCAACAGGCACACTCCGGGCAGTTGCTCTCTTCAGCGCAACACTCCAAATAACCATCCGCATTTATAATCTTTACTTTCTTTTAAAACCTCTTCCTAAGCACCGTGAGCATGCAGTTATCATCATCATCATCATCATCGTCATCGTCATCATCTTCATTATCATCATAATCAATGAGCCACTTACTCAGTGTTAGCACAGCAGCACACACTATGGCGGAGAAAACGAGAGACATTGCAACAGGCACACGCCGGCAGTTGCCCTTGCAGTCTTGGAGGGCGAAATGTTAACGCGGATCAGTGACGGCTGCGGCTACTCTGCGGCTTTTATAAGAAAACTTTCGCTAAAAAAATCAGGCCAACCGGCCTGGGATTTTAATTATAGCTGAGACATAGTCAGATACATGTCACATACACCACGAGCCGATCTACATACGGCTGTCTTGCTTGCACTCATGACGGTAGTTGCCCTACTAGCTCAGTTCCTTGTCATGAATCAATTTTCCGGACTTTGTCCTGCACCCACCCCCTCCCCCCTAAAAAAAAAAAAAAAATCTCTTGCTCGTCGCCTGACAGTAATGTATTGTATTCGCAGCGTCATTTCCCCCCTATATTTGTCAAACACCACATCATGTTTTTTTTTTTTTTTTTTTTAATCTAGCCAGTGGTGGTGCATAAGTTTTTTTTCTTTTTTTTTCAGTTGTGACTTACTGTTAAACCGCCTGATAAGTCATGAAGAAATGACACGCTGCACTGACATTTACTGTGAAAATAATAAATCTCATCCTACCACCATCAGCCTAATATGTTCATATACTCCTCCTCCTCCTTCTCCTCAGGCTCAGTACTGCTACAACTTCCAGAAAGACTCCAGCGCTCATCAGTGCCGGCATAATTATGAAGTCACTAACGACACGCTACCTACTTACTGCTAAATATTGAGTTAAAATACTAGCACTACTAATATGCTCCTTAGGCAGTCCTACCACTCCCTGTCCTCCACCTCCTAATAATGATAAACAGAAGAAGAAGAAGAAGAGTAGAATAAGAATAATATTAAGTAGTAGCAGTAGTAGTAGTAGTAGTAGTAGTAGTAGTAGTAGTAGTAGCAACCCTGTTCCGGTCCGTCGTTAACTCCATGCCCCTGCGACGACGCCCAAGTCGGGCTAACCGAGACCGAGCCGAGCTAAGTGATACCTAAGAAGGAAAAAACAAAAATACTCGGTGACAAGGAAAGTGGACAGTTACGAACAACTTTGAGGTCCCCGTGTAATTTCGAAGTGTGCACAGAAGCGGTGAAAACTGTCGCATTCACCAGCACAGTACATTTTCAGCCCGCTGTTTCGAGATTATCGCCTGCATGTGTTGTCCCGGGCCCTTGCCGCAACAAGCATAGCGAATACAGGGAGACACTCGCGGTGAAAAAAATGCCCTTGTCGCTGTCTTGCGTAATCGTAGGATGAATGGCGTAGCTGTGTTCTTTACACCTTCTTCACTGTACTGAAAACATAATTCATGAGACCGTGAGGTCTCGTAATAGTCTTCTTACCAGATTGGCCAACCATATGTGTGTGATACCGTCAGTTTTTACTTCCGTCCAACATTTTGTCTGATATCGAGAAACTATCCGGGCAGTTCAGCCCCATGGCGACAACACCGTGCGTGAAGCACGTGCGAAATTCACGCACCTAGGTCGCCGGGGACGTCACAGCGTCAGGACGCACCCAAACCAGAAAGGGGTGTATTTCTCAGCTTCATTGTTATTTTCGTCCACTCAGTAATCCTATCCTAAATTATAATTACTTCGATCAATATTTGAAGTCTGTCACTGCTTTGGACTGTTCCGGATATGGCCTGCACAATGTGAACCAGGTGAAACTTGCCCTTTCATACACGACACATCGCTGCACGTCGAATGTGCTTGAATCTGCACACGCGCACACTTTTCACCCCCCCCCCCCTCCCCCCCCCCCCGGCTTCGCAACGAACGCTGACGCCTGCAGCCAGTCTACACCGATAGGACTACACGAATTTAGCGCAAGAATATGGCTACGCAGATAGAAAACTTTGAAGTTATTCTTTCACGGTTGAATTTACTTTTTTGGCAATTTCTTTCAACAGTGTCATCTTAACATTTAATAATATTCGTCAAAAGACAGCCCGCAGTAGTTTTGACTGGAACTACTTCGATCTTTTCGCGGTGTCGGTGGGAATGCTATCTGTAAAAGCCTGTCAAAAATGAGCACTTGGATCACTAAATTGGATTTTCCAAGAGAAAAGAAAATGCTCGCGGTATAAACAGCTTACATGATTAGTTCTCGTGGTTTACGACGAAACACAAACCCCGCCGGGGTTAGTCACAGTTTCGCCGTCTAGTAAACCACGAGAACTAGTCATGTAAGCTCTAGGCCCTATTTACACAATACCTAAACATGAGTAAACTGATACAGTCTGCTCAAGTCTTCGGCAGGTTTACGTCAGTGTCGCAAACAGCTTTTTTTTTGCGGTGCAGTCACAACTACTGAATTTGGTAGTGTTAAATTTACTGATATGAACTGACCTCAGTACTACGCAACACTGAGTTGCGTTTTGTTGTCCGGCATCATTTGTGTGAATGAACTTCGCGTTGCCGGACTGATCAGTCACTTCGAGTTCAGCGTATGTGCTAGGTTCAGGTCGTTATGCCTTTGATAGATAAGATCAGAATCAGTAATTCATTACCATGTTCTTCAGTCAAGTACTGCTTGAAAACAATACTGATAACTTGAAAAAAGAAATATGCTGTGGGGGCTGATTTACGCAATCTTTCACACCTCCAACATAAAACAGCAACCCTACGCCGATACTGAAAATGCCAACCGGGAAATAAACATGCACAACTAAATATCAATAAAAATGCCTGCTACACACATATGTGTACGGTGTACATAATACAGCACAGGATCCTTATCTTACGCAAGGTATCATCCTCCGGCTCTCCCCGCACCAATACAGGTACAACTTGACATCAACACACACACGCGTGGGAAATTTTCACTAACTGAAAGCTCAGCTTGGACGTGATTAGCGTCATGCCGGATCAAATACTCGATAGCGAGTTGTTTATTATTGTCATTGTTGTTGGTTGGGAGAGACTGACGCATTGCCGGCCTTCCGGCGTTTAAACTTACACACTTCCTTCTGCCGGTGTCCGCAGTGATTAACTGATGCACTGATGTGTCTTGGCAGACACTGGCCACTGAACTGGCTGTGCGCAAAGCAGACGACAGTTTCTCAAAGCCCTCGGTGAAAACACGAAAAGTCAGTGCGCAGTACCACTACGACGCATTGTCTGGCCACGCATTTTTCGTGGCAGAACACAAAGCTGCCACGAAAATGCATGCATGCTGCGGGTCTGTGCCACGGTATGCACGGGGGACAACTCATGCAGGCAATAATCTCGAAACAGGCTGAAAATGTACCGACTGTGCTGGTGAATACGACAGTTTTCACCGCTTCCGACTGTGCACACTGTGAAATAACATGGGGACCTCGAAGTTGTTCGCAACTGTCCACTTTCCTTGTCACCGAGTATTTTTGTTTTTTCCTTCTGAGACATCACTTAGCGCGGCTCGGTCTCGATCGGTTAGCCCAACTTGGGCGTCGTCGCCGGGGTCCTAGACATTCCCGTTCCGGGGGCCTCCGCTACTCTTGGGGCCTAGAGTTATCGACGGACCCGGAACAGGGTTGTACAATAGTAGTATCCTGTCAGTAGTCAGGTCCGCACGACCCACCACAGCTGACCAGAAGATACACGGGCACGTTGTCTGAGCCGGCCGCGTTGGTGTAGGACGGTCCCTCATGACTGTGCACTGACTGAAACTAGTCGCCGGCACACGAGTGATTGGAGACTGACGGCCGTACCGGGCAGGCATGTGTGTGTGCGGTGTGTCAGTGCGCGCGTGGAGGAGGGGGGGGGGGGGGCTATGATGGACCCAGTTGTTACCCGCAAACATATCAGTCCAGTTATACAGTCACAAGAAACAGCTCCATGGCCGGTGCAATGATGAAACTACTCGAAACAGTTCCGCCGTGGTGTAACAGAACTGTCTCTCAACTTGAGACGACTGAGGCACTGTCGGCACATCAGTCTGTGATGTATTCCGGAGCAGCGGCCATTGACCACTGAGTTTTGGCTTACTTTAGTGTGAAAAGTTCAGTCACTAAGTTTGTCTACTGTACAAAGTGGGTCTGTTGGTGTAACTGGTTCATCACAGTCAAGTGAGGATACGTCAAATGAGAGGCGTCGCAGTCTGGCTGTACTGAATCGTGTTCAGCTGGTTAGGGTAGCTGTCCCTTCCCCGGCGGCCCCAAAACTGACCTGCCCATCAGTCAGGGCCGTCTCCAATCACTCTTGTAGCAGGGACTGACATTAAACCCCAGCTGAACCGGCTCAGTTGAAGAGGCCAGTGTTAATCGGGACATGGAAGGTTCTCGACGCCCCCCTCCCCCCCCCCCCAAAAAAAAAACAAACAAAAAAACTTGAAAGTAAAGATAAAATAAAATAAACTGAATAAATAGACCAAGAAACACCAGAAACTGGGACCCGTCGGCCGTGGCCCGTTGGCCTCCGGGGACATAACCAGTCACGGTTGCCGTGACAAGCAAACTGCCGCTCGTGCTGAGTCAGTGGTTGCTGGATATCCAAATCGCTGCTTTTTGTCGACATTATTCTCCGAAAATAAAAAAATATATATATACTACAGTATTTATTATTCTATGTATTATATATGTATACATACTTCTTGGTGCTCTAACCAGGAACACTGAGGCCGGGGGAGTCTGGGTCACTGAGTCCGGCAGTCGCCGGAGCGGTAGAGCGATGGACTTTCCGAGGCTATGCTCGGCTCGTCCGTGACCGACTGAGCCGTTCGAATCCTGCCTGAGAACCAAAGCGAATTTGGTACTGGCTTTGTTGTTGTTCAGTTTCGTTGCCCCATCTTTCATACCACCGCCTTAACTTGATGTGAAAAATCATGTTAAACAGCTACTCAAGTCAGTGAACACCCGTCCACCCTTAACCAAAACAGTCGGCCGGTATAACAGGCCGCCGAACTTGAGTAAAAACACAGTGTTATAGTCAAGACGGGGACAGGTATTGAAACAAGTAGCTGTTGGGTAGTAACTTGATCTGAAGTTTTGGTGGTCACTGACTGAGTCTCGGCTAGTGGTCGGTTAACTTCAACACTTTGCCACCAACTGATGCGGCGAGAGTTCAGGTTCGAGTCCCATTGCCGGACTTGAAAAGCCAAAGACTTGAAATTTTCCTTCTCGTATATCAGTGGCACCGTTCGGCGTCAGTCGAGGGTTCTCTCCGGATACTCCGCCTTCCACTGGCCTTCTTTAAGCCTGCGGGCTGCCGCCGCGGCTTTGCCTGCCGCCGGGAATGTTACGTTCGCTGAGTCCACAACTGACTTGAACCGGTCGCCGGGCCCGGGGTGGGTCAAAATAAATGCACTGAACTTCTAAACCGCCCTTCAAAACTGACTTAAAATGTGGGCGGCTGAGCTGACCCTTCGCACCATGTGATCGTAATGAATTCACCGTGACTGATCAGTGATGTCAGTCTAGTGTGTCATTGACTGAGAGAATGCGTGTGATTCACGTGAGCGCCGGTGCGTCACCTGACTGACTGGAGTTTTCGGGCACTGACTCGGAGCATGCCGGCCTTGGCGCCGGTGTCGTCAGTAGAATATTTCGGAACCAGGATAAATCGGAACCGCCGGTTCCCAAAAATCCTAGGATGTCAGTTCGGACCCATTCCCATTTATCCAAAGATATCCTAGGATAAATCGGAATGGTTCTGAAAAATCCTGCCACCGGGGCCAGGATCAGTAAATCGGAATGGTTCCCATTCGTCCGGTTCCGAAATATCCTGTGACACCGGGTCACGGCCAGTCACCGTCGTCAGTTCGCGACGCCGGCTTTGACTGACGGAGCCACTGAGTTCAAGAAACCGCTGGGTACAGTAAAGCGCCTACACAATGCAGACATTATTATTATTATTATTCTCTGTTGACAGACACACAACCAGATTTGTGTTGTGGCATGCACGTTACCCCCCGGGTCCGTCACTGAACGGATCCGGAACAGGGTTGCGTAGTACCATGGCTACGCGACGGTATTACTGAGCTTCCGGGGCATTTAGTAACGACTCGGCTAAACTATATAGTAGAAAATCTTGCCCCTTTTAAAATTTGTGTGCATAGTAAAATATGGCAATCTGGTGCTTTTTGTTGGCTTTGTAAACAAGTTTCATGACAGGTAATAGTAAAATTAGGGAAAAATGAGGCTGGCTTGTGGTCTATTTGTATTCATGCGCGGCTGGCACAGGAGCCAGCAGACGACCGTGGAATGAGGGGGTATGTGGTCGCTGCCAACATTGCCAAAAAAACGGAATATTGGAATTTGTTTAAATTTCCTCTTGAGTCTATGGCTGCCTGATGTTTGTGAATTTTTTTTGGTGAATTTTAAAGCATTTCTAGGGTGTCATCTGCAGCGTTATGTGTAAGAGGAATATAATTATAGCGTTTTCCTCCAGATTTGCATCTGTGTCGCGTAGCCCATGTACCATACTTCCGGTTGTTGTCTATTTGCACGCTCCCGTGCGAATAATGTGTGGCTGCTGAGAGTAGCCGCAAAGTAGGATAGCCAGTGTGTACAGGTCAAATTTGGCGCGTAACATGGGCCGCAGCTTGGTTTCGAAGCGTTGATCGACATGGAGACGTGACATGGAGCGTGGCGAGTCTGGCGAAGAGGATGGGGAAGACTGGTCTCTACCTGCCGACAGTTTCATGAAGGGTTCGTCTGCTTCTAACAAACTAACCGTGCTGACAGCGGTGACGGGTCCTACCGACTACTTACCGAAAACAAGGCTAATATGGCAGAGTTTTAGGGTTAGTTTGGGATTGTTTACGTAGGTTGAAGAATGTTTACGGCTTGTAACCCATTTTGATTGAGGTTTAGCGTTAGAAATTTAGGTAAAGTTTGCTCGTCCCTTTGACACTGACAGCCTATGTCGTATGAGTAGATCAGTTTGACAAGAGAATTAGGTATGAAAGTAGTGTATGTATCAGCATCTTAGGGACAGCTACCCAATGAACAGTCCAGCTGAACGTTATTCAGTCCAGCCTGGACTGCCATTATTTTTTTCATGGACAATTTTAAATTACACAGACAGGTCGAGTTCACACAGGCAGAGCTGGAAATGGGCTACGTTTTGGAGTAAGTCCTTTTTTTTTTTTTCTCTCTTTTTTACCAACAGCACTCTTTCTTTCCTCAGGCAGTAAAAGACTGGAGCACACTGCCCAAGGAGATTGTCGAGGCGAACACTTTTGACACCATTTACAGTTTGTGTCAATTGCCCTCCACTTGACTCCCTAACCACTCCATCACCAACTCCCCCACCCCCGCCCCCCTCCTCATTACCCTTGCCCTAGCCGTAGCCCTTACAAGCCGTTTTCATCATAGACCTGTCGCTGTTCTTGCAGGACCCACAGGAGATGCCATTCCGGTTCCAGAATCAAAGAATGGTCACCAGAGAACCATTGTTCATATTGATGTGGACTGTTTCTATGCCCAAGTTGAGATGATCCGCAACCCAAGCCTGCGAGATGTTCCGCTTGGTAATACAGAGATTTAAAAAAAAACCAAAAAAAAACTTTTGAGATATAAACACAACTATTGAAAAATTACCAGATTTCACAGAAGAAAAATTTTGCTTGGAACAGTTCCACTTGTGACTATGCCTGTTTGCTCAAAAGTCTTCCATAATTCCTAATGAGCAGTAGAGCTCTGAGTGAGAGCGCAGTCCTCTGCTGACCTTGTGAATGAAGATAGACTTCTTTTTGTCTTCAGAGTAGGCAAAACACATGTAATTTCTACGTCATATAACTATGGTTTCACTGATTTTCCATTGATATATTTTAAATAAGGTTTGAAAAGATACGGTCTTACTGCATTCAGACCAGTATTCCACGGACAAATTCAAACTCAGATTTGAATCGGTTACTCTAACAGCTGTCTTCACTGTAACGTTCATGTTTCATGCAGTCCAATGTGAACCCAGGCACAAAATCTTAAAATAGAAAATTTTCAAGATAGACCACTTTTCCTTTGTGTCATTCAACTGGTCATTCAACTGAATCTGACATCTCATCCATCATCTGATGCAGGTATCCAGCAGAAGTACCTGGTGGTCACTTGCAACTACCCAGCCCAAGCGAGGGGCGTGACCAAACTGATGGGTGTCGTGGAGGCTAAGAAGAAGTGTCCTGAGTTGGTGCTGGTGAGCGGTGAGGACCTCACTCACTACCGGGAGATGTCCTACAAGATATCTGGTGAGCACAACATGATGTGCACAATGATTCTTTGTTGATCCCTTTCATTTATATCAGGCTGCTTGTCACCATGGTTTGTGTGCGTCTGTGTTGGTCTCATGAATACATCTTAACAGCCTAGGAGAGTTGCAGCATTTTTTTTTCCCACTAGTTTCAGTGCCTACAAGTTTTGGGAATGACACTTGCAACTAAGAAGCTGCAAGAGAGTGGATGTTTGAAAGGAAAAATACAAACAAGATTATACTTTGTGCTCAAACCGCTGATATGTTTCTTATCCTTTCTATCATGTCTGATTGTTCGCATTTCTTTTTTTTTTCTTTCTTTTTACAGAATTCCTACTAAAGTACACGCCAAATGTTGAGCGTCTGGGTTTTGATGAGAATTATCTGGATGTGACGGAAATGGTCCATCAGAGAATCCAGGGCAGCATGGCAAGGACTGTGGTAGAGGGCCACACATACTGCCCCAAAGGTATTGTTTCACTCATTGCCGACGTTGACCATGTGCCGTGGAATTCCCCCATGACCCAGGCACTGTGCGCAAGCATAACACTTGCCAACAGGGTGATGTTAGCAATTTTTTTGATTTTTTTGAAAGAGGTCTTTCTCAAATGTTTCCTCATCATGTTTGGTATGGTTTGAAAGATAATTATAAGCACTTTCACGGAAAAATATTTTTGGTTGGAAAAATTGGGCATAGCAGCCACAGTGAGAGCGCAGATAACAGGGGTTGTGGGTGCTTAGTAACAGTGTCCTCATGCGTCATCGCCAGGGGGTCTAGGTGTGTGGTTGGCAGTGGCATGCAAGGGCTCTGCACGAACGCTGGGTGCATGGTCTTGAAAAAGTCAAAAGGCCCATCTTCCGACACATCAAGACTCACAAATTGTTCTTAGCTGTTTTGGTAGTGTCTCACATCGTGCCACTTCGACACCTGCAGAGTTACAGCATTGAACAAGCTGGCATTGAGCCAACAGAAGGCTAATCGCAAAGCAAAGCAAGGCATCTTCTATGTCCTCAGGAGGCTGGCCCTGCAGGAGGGTGGGAGAGGGGGGGAACGGGAAAGGTTGTTGCAAATCATGTGACATATAACATGGGGAAATCACGTTAGCGAGACTGAGGAGTCAGCCACCAACATCTGAACCATGCTAGACTTTTTTCCCAGCTCTCCTGTTGCGATACTGAGGACTTTTTTTTGTAAATGGACTTTTGTCAGTATTAATGAATTTTAATACTGTTTTTTTTTTAAAGTTATGTTCCTTTTTTTCAATTTTTTTTAATTACTCAATAAAGACATTTTTAACATTGTTTTGGCATATCTCTTTTTTTACATGCATACAATACAGTACACTACACATCACAATATGTATAAAGGAAAGAAAGAAAACAACAACAAAAACAAACTTGTATCCAATACATCCCCAAGTAAATCATTAGGATATAAGTAAATAAAGAAGAAACACATGTATACACAATAAAAGGTAACATGATGACCATGCAAAGCTGTGAAAGGGAAAGAGTCGTGCATATATACAGATCTATACTGAGGACTTTATTTTCTGACCCCCTTTTAAGCTTGCTGTAGATTTCTGCTTTGTTTATTTTCAAGTATTGTTGTATTTTCCCAGTATTTGTTCATTGTTTGTTTGTTTGTTTTGCCAGACCTGTTGGAATCTGACAAAGCACACTCCAGCGAATGCCCCTGTGGTTGCCACTTTCGCCTCGCCGTTGGCTCTCAGATTGCTGCGGACATCCGATCAGCGATGAACGTGGAGCTAGGAGTGACCTGCTGTGCCGGAGTTGCTCACAACAAAGTGCTGGCCAAGCTGGTGGGCAGTGTACACAAACCTAACCAGCAGACCACCCTGTTCCCTGGTCACGCACTTGCTCTTGTGACAGGACTTCCAAGCGCGCATAGCATTCCTGGCAAGTGTTAAATGCACATCTATTATTTCAGAATTACAAGGCCTCACACAGGTCACG
This sequence comes from Batillaria attramentaria, assembly GCA_018292915.2. Taxonomy (NCBI): domain Eukaryota; kingdom Metazoa; phylum Mollusca; class Gastropoda; family Batillariidae; genus Batillaria; species Batillaria attramentaria. The sequence continues at coordinate 316,986 of JACVVK020000414.1, read as the reverse complement.
CACTCGCTCTTGTGACAGGACTTCCGAATGCGCATAGCAGTCCTGCCAAGTGCTAAATGCGCATCTATTATTTTACTAGGCCTCACACAACTGGCCCAGGATCGGGAGGCCTGGAGAAGTCTTGGCGGCGTCTTATGCCCCAGAAGGGGCAAAAGGCGAGAGTGAGTGAGTGAGGCCTCACACAGGTCACGCACTTGCTTTTGTGACAGGACTTCCGAGTGCGTATAGCATTCGTGGCAAGTGTGCGCATATATTATTTCCAAATTACTAGGCTTCACACAAGATTTTTTTGTTGTTTTGTTTGGGGTGTGGGACAATTGCACTTTGTGGTGGTGGTGGTGGTGGTGGTGGTGTTTTCTGGGCTGAATGCTCCCAGGGTCATCCCCTTGGATAAGGAGATTACGTGTGTGATCTGTTTCTAATTGCCTCGCCATGTGGGCAGCCACACTCCATCTTTTGAGGTCTTTAAATCTCATTGCAGGAGAGTGATGTTGGTTGTGCTAGGAGCTTATTCTGGCAGAAGATAATCCCAACATAACAATGATAGCAGTAACAACATCGTGCTGTAGCTTCACTGTTCTGGCCAGGGTCAACAGTGACAAAAGCCAGGCATGTTTGTGCTTGAAAGTGCACATGCAAACTCGAAGCAGTCTAGCTTCACGATTAGTAGAGCTCTTAATGCAAGACACTGACGTCTGTTGACTGCAAACTCCACATACAGTGTAGTATGGCCCGAATCTCTACTCGATAAAGATTGACAGCAACTATATAAGTACATATACCCTAACAGCGAGACGTCAGGATGAGCAACTGCCACTGTGTCAAAAGTGTTTCACACAGACGCCGCCACTATTGTGTCAGTGGTCTTTGCAAAGTCTATTTTAGATCTCTGTAAACTTGTAATGTTGCCATCGATTTGATGTGATTTCTAGGTCTTCTGTTGCAAGGCGCGTAGAGCTCCACTGAGAGGTTAGGCACCTAGTAAGTTCACATTATTATTTCTACGTGGCTGGTTTCCAGGGGTAGGCTGGGCAAGCAGTAAGCGCCTGAGGAACATGGGAGTGGTGACTGTCACCGACCTGCAGCAGTTTCCACTGAGCCAGCTGGAGGAAGAGTTTGGTGATGCTTTGGCGACCACCATGCACTGCCTCTCCTTCGGTGTGGATGACTCCCCTGTCATTGCATACAGTCGCCCCCAGGTACTGAGCATCCTATTCAAGCGGTGTTGTTTCCCTGGATTTTATTTCATGACCTTGTGTTATGCTCGAGGCAAGGCTAGAGTTATCACGTTCTCCATTTCTTGGTCCAAGATAAGTTCAAAACAAGTGACAAGGAACAAATGCTTAATTAATTTGCCTTATGCTGAAAAAGCCATAGAGGTAGTCTGGAAGATTCCGTTTTCGGCACCACCAGGGTTAATCTTTCTGTCTGAACATGTACTGTTGCAGACTCTAAGTGTGGAGGACTCGTTCCGTCGCTGTAGCAGTGAAGCTGATGCTCGTTCGCGTGTTAGCCAGCTTATGGAGAGTCTCTTACCAAGGTGATTTAAATTAAAATAACTACAGATTAAAAATCTCTGCAGAAATGCACCCTGTGCACATACAGGTGACACAAGATCAAGCATTCACTTTGATAATGTTCCGAGTGGGATTAAAAACTTGTAAGTTTGACTAATTTTATTGTTATTGATTGATTGATTTGATTTTTAAATTCTTTTACAAAGAATCTGAGAATGGCAATTTCCAGCTTCAGCACACACTTCTGTATCTTGGTCGTGATGCTGGGAAAGAAGCAGTCCAAATCCAGAGAAAATTTCAGTGCAATTCCAAATGGAGGTGGCTTATATGTACAGCGGTGCCAGTTTTCTGGTCCACCCCGGATTTCCATAATGCAAACTTTTGAAAATTAAATTTCCCAGATAGAGAACTTTTGAAAATTGCATTTTCTGTATTGAGAACTTTCGAAAATTACATGTATTGAGAACTTTTGAAAATTACATTTTCTGGATTGGCAAAATCAGCGAGCAACAAGTTCTGGATTATGGGGTGACCGCCGAGAGTACTTGTAATCCCCTGTGTAAAGCATAGAGACCCAGAGAACTCTCCCTTTGATGAATTGTCTTTTTTCTGCAAAGTATTTAAGGTTATACCGATGATTTCAAGATCGGAGATGGCGAGAAAGGGTCCTGGGCCCATTTTTTTTTTTTTTAATCCTAGAATCAACACTGTATTCTGGCACCTAGCAGTAGTTGTTGCTACATGGAACTAGATCTTTCTATGATCAGGGTTCGTGAAGATGGGCGGACACCTCACACTCTTCGCCTGACAGTTCGCAGAGCTAGAAAGGAGGACCGTTACTTGCATAGAGAGAGTCGTCAATGCAGTGTACCAGCCAGTGTGTTCAGCAAGGTCCATGCAGGTATGTAGGAGTTTTGTTTGCTTAAAAGATGTGGCTGAGCAGGGACGTTTTGAATTCCTCCTGTATGCACCCTTTTACATTTTATATTCTTTATCCTTAGAAATTTTATGTCCACTGTTCATCTTGTTTTCTAGGGTTTTCTGTGCTTTGTCATTTGGTGTTTGTCCTGTGATGTTACCAGCTTTAAAAAACGGCCAACCTACAAACAAAATATATACATGTATAATAGGTCTTTCTCTCCCGAGCAGCAACATTATTAGCACCTTATACCATCTTGTGTAGTGTAGAAACCTAATGGTTTAGTTGATTAGCAATTTGTGATCCATGCTATGATTTCGTTTGCAGGTCGATTGGATTCCGCCAAGGAAGCTTTGGTTCCCATGGCAATGGCTCTGTTCCACAAGATGGTAGACACGAAACAACCGTTTCACCTCAACCTCATCAACGTGGCCTTTGCCAAGCTGGAGGAGCATGCAGTCAACAGTATCGCCAACTTCCTGTCATCACCCTCCAAGTCACACCACCCCATGGCTTCATCCTTACTGAAGGTGCACAGTGACCAAAGTCCTGAGTCAAGCAGTCAGAAGTCGTCGCAGGCAGTGTCTGAATCTTACATAAAGCTACTTGATGATGATGATGATGCTGCTGCAACACAACGTAACTCAAACGCTGCAGAAACGAGCACAGGATCTGCAGATCGTCAGGGGAACCAAAAACTGCTGGGAACGTGGTCACCAGCAACTCCCAAAGAGAATGTTGCTAAAACCCCCAGTAGCTCAAGAAGTAATGAAGGCACAAAAAGACACACACAACAACTGCCACTTTTCTTTTCCAAGAAACGCAGGCTGATGGACAACAGCGGTAAAAGCGAATTGGGTGGGGAAAGGGAAATGACTGTGTCTGCTCCTGATACCGTACAGAATACATCCCCTAGTGTACATGCAGATCTGAAGGAAATCCCATCTGATATTGACCCCAGCGTGTTCTCTCAGTTACCGACTGAAATACAGCAGGAAATTCTCCACAGTGCTGCGCCATTACAAGGACAACTATCACTGGAAATGCAGTTGGAGTCCTCGTTGAAAAAACATGACGCTAGCTCCTGCAAAAGTGACAGAAACGTTTATACTCGTGTTGAGCTACAGCCTGTAAAGAAGCAACTCTTCAAGGTGAATGGCCCTCACAAGGGTAAACAGCAGACTCTCAGGGTACTAGAGGATGGCAAAGTCAGAACAAACACACATATTCATAAACAAGCATCTGCTGCTGTTTATTCACAGAGAGATGCCTGTGAACCCATTCAGTTGAAAGAACCTCTCTCGGACTCCCTTTCCGCCTGTACATCGGAAGCCAGCGAACATGGCACAAACACTGATGATACAGCAATCGGGAAAACGGAACCTGCTTGCAGTCGGGAGTTTCCCCTCTCAGGCAGCAGCTTAAGAACTACCAGTATAACAAGTGTTCCCGTTTCTGGGAATGAGACTCCTAGCGGAAGCCCTAGAGTAAGCTCAACTAGGCTGTCTTGGACTGATTTACCTGTTCCACAAGGTATCGCCCCAGATGTATTTTATGCACTTCCACCAGAAATCCAGAGAGAGGTGGCAGCTGAGATGGCAATGCAGAGACTTAAAGTACGCCCCCCTGACAGTCAGGAGGCGTTTATGTTGTCGTCGGGTCAGAGGAAAGTGCAGACATCAAAGAACTCAGTACGTGGAGGGAAGACAAATTCATTGTTGAACTATATCAAAAGGAAGTAGGCCATGCAGCTGAAATCCAGAAACGTTTTGGAATGCTCAGTGACTTTTGGTGTAGGAATAATTTTGAGCAAAAGCTCAAAATGACAGTTTTTACATCTCCCCAGATGTCCTCAAAATCATATTACGTAGTTTGACAATGATGATCCGTAATTTGACAATGATGATCTACTCCAACAGAAATTTGGCCTTTGTTCAGTTTGTGTGTCTAATTTGTTCAGACGGTTTTGTTTTCGTGTTGTGTATGTCTCCCCCTTTCTCTGAAGATCTAGGCTTTTGCCAAGAACAAAAACACGACTCATTCAAGCTAAGTTTGTTGCTTTATTTCTAACACAAAATTACAGTACATGAAAATATACTGACGTATATATAAACATATTTAGATTTTTTACATGAAATAAACAAGCAATGTTAATAACTACACTCGCTGAGTTATTGACTGCCTCTGAACTTTTTCTGTAAAGTTATGCAGTAAGCTGCTTCAGCACATGCTTGAGAGAGATGAGGGAAGCTTCGCAGGGTACTGAACTGTCAAGCACATGCACATCCTTCAATGTTTGTTCAGCCGAAAATAAATAAGACAACTTGGCCACTGATCTGGTGGATGTCTCTCCTTGTTCAAACACTGAAATACAGACAAAACATCGGTTACAATTTACACACAACAAAAACACCGAGTTAAGCACACAGAAGACAAAGCAAACCAAAACCAAGGTCTGCAGCAGACACCTACAGCCTAATCACCATGATGGCCTGACCAAATTAATGCCTTTATGGTGAGATATTAACCTTCCGGCTACGTCGCTAAAAAACTTCTTAGTCCTACATTGTGTGAAACAACTTACCCATGGTTTTTAAATAGGTAATTTTCGACTTAGTCCTACGTCGTGGGAAACAAATTACCAATGGTTTTTATATATAGGCAGATTGCAGCTTATTCCTAGTCCTACATCGTGGGAAACAAATTACCCATGGTTTTTAGAAAGGTAAATTTCAACTTATTCCTAGTCCTACATCGTGGGAAACAAATTACCCATGGTTTTTACATAGGCAATTCACAACTTATTCTTTAATTACTCTGCTAATTACAAGTTAAACAACACAGTTTTTGGCATGAACATAGTCAAACCATTTATTGACAAAGTCATGAAATTTCAAAGGTGTGACATAAATACTGACCGAGATACGTTCATCTAAAGCAATGTGTGTGCAACTTTTTACCCACGACGTCGTCCGATGGTTAAGCCAAACCATTCACTTAAATCTTCTGAAGGGTGTTGGAGATTCTGCAGTCAATAAGAAACCTACTGTTGCATGGCCCTGGACATGAGACCACCTCATGAATCAGTTATTGTTTGCGACACTCCCCTTTGTGAAAATAATCCAAGAATCTCAGAAATTGTAGTCACCACACTTCACACACATATTTATGCAGTACATCTCTAAGGTAACACTGAGAGAACGATTCGCTACTTGGCATGAATGTGGAAAGGTTACCTGGTGGCTGGAATTGGAAGGGATCAGTGCAGTTTTCATTTGTTCATATCATTTTACTCCTTTACTATTCCTTTCGGAACATTAAGATTGCTTCCCCAGTGAAAGTGCCTCACTGCGGTGCACCACCAGCCAACCCACCAAACTTTGCAAAAGTTTTTGTTGGGGGAGGAAAGCCGGAAGACCAAGAAAAAAAAAAAAAACCCTGATGAGCAGCCGGGGAGCCAGGAAAAAAAGGTATCACATTCCACAGATCGCTTTAGTTTAGACCCATGCTTTTCCGTGACAGCCATTCATTAAACTGCAACTGCTATGTCAAGATGCGGTACCTATTAGACCACTGCTCATCCTCCTTACAGGACATCGCTGTCAAAGACAGCTGTTGTGTAGTACCTATCAACATCCCTCACCTGCCTAGCTGACCACCAGCCGTGGTGTAATATTTGTTGAAGTCGAGCCTCAGCAACAGCTGGGTGAGATGAGGGCTGGCGTTGTGGCTGGACACGCTTGACAAGATTCGGAACAGGATGCTGGACTGGCGCTGGAAGTTCTAGTAACCAGACAGACATAAAAGCATTATTGCGGATGACACCCAATCTCTCCAAGCTGTCCATACTACACAGTTATTGAAAATTAGTACTAAGAGTAACTAGAAATGGTTGAATACTGTTGATTATGAAGGCGCTTTACCCTTTTGTTTGCTAAAAGCACTATGAACTAAACACATGCGCTCACATGAATCAAGCGCATTCTCTCACAGACGTTTTAATCATGTGGTCCAAAGGGTCAGCTCAACAAATTAAGTTTTTGATTTAAGAACTGCATTTATTTTTAATTTTTCTGGGCCGAGCATTTCCAAAGCAGAAGGGGAGGAAGCTAGAGCACTGGGAGACAGCCCCAGCTGAGAAGCTCTAGTGAACAGAGCCACAAACGGGACTTGAACCCCAAATTCTCGCACTTGTGGCAGGCGTTGTCACCACAACTCCACTGACCTCTTACCGACAGCAAGAATGAAACAGCTTACCAATCTTACAAATTACCTTGGCAATAGCGGCCAGCTGTTCAAGTTCCATTGTTGCCATGGGTGATGTGTTGACTAGCCAGGAGGCGACAGAAAGACGAACACTGTTCCAAGATTTCATAGAGGCAGTGGGAGACCTGCAGTGAAGTAGAAGGATGTTTACTCTTCCAGAAAAATAAAGCTCAAGAGAAGAGCATACGTGAACAGCGTTGGTCTCCTGTGCAACAATTCTGCTATGTGAAAACAATGTGTCAAAGGAAAGGACAGGCAAAAAATGATGAAATCTTTCTCTGCAACAGATAAAAGTTCATGTCTGGCACTTGATGAAAGAGTACTTGACACTAATGCCTTTATTAGGATAAACCTCTGTGCCAACACATTTCTCTTGTGTATCTTAACAGACAAAAGCTTATCGCACAACCCTCTGGTCTCTGGAGTATAATCAATGAGGAGCTGACCGTACCGATTTCATATGGACGAAGCTCTGAGCCAGCAAAGCCGCCAGAAACTGTTCATGGGCCAGCTTGACAGCCTCAAAGTCCCGAGTTGAGTTAATCTGGTCCAGCAGAAGGCCGTACTGGGACTCTATGACATCAACCTATGAACAAACGAAGCTGAAAAACGTCAGTGACAGCCCACATGAACTTTTTCCCCTTGCATTAAAAAACAGCAAAAAGCAGAGAGGGGGATAGCTGTAAGTTGTAAATGTTTAGTTTTATCTGCTGAGCAGACTTGTTCTAACAAAGTTAGTTGATAAGACCAACAAATCCTCAATCCTACCACCTGACATTACCAGACAGTATTATCAAAGACTCAAAATGCAGTTTGATTTAACATAGCCAAATGAATTTGGGGTCAGTCAGCAGAGATTTTAAAAAAAAAACAAAAAAAACAAAAGAAGTGTTCTGTGAGTTTAACACCAAATGCTGCAAAGTGCTTAACAGTCAATCTCCTTCATTACCTGCTATTTGGGTTTCATTTTTCATTATAAGATCAACAGTGTTTTGTTTTGTTGTTTTTTTATACAAGAAATACTTCAGCATCACAAAAGAAAAAGGGCCAGTCAGGAAAACTGAAACAAGTATAATTATATACAGACATTTTGGTCTAAGATGCAAATGCCCAAAAGCTATGTGGGGAAAAAAGGGACCGTCATCATCACCTGCAGGTAGTACTGGAGGTTGTCGACGAGGAACGACATGTGGTGCCGAAGCTGCCACACAGCTGCTGTTCCCGCCGACTGACCTGTGTCCTTGACCTTGGCCTTGCTGAGCATCTGCAGCTGCCATGTGGACTGCAGGTCCTGCTGTGTGCGCCGGACGGCCAGGAGGAAGCGGAAAACTCTGTTGTACCTGGCAGAGGAAAAGTCAGCTCAAAGATAAAGAATACATTACTCATACAGTGCTCTGTGTGATAACGGTGATGGCTGTCAGAACTATAATACGCTGGTCAGACATGCTGCAAAGTGCAGATGAGAGTCGGCTGCCAATGTGCCACTGTTGCCACGCATAAGCCACTGATACCCGCCTGCGGGTTGATGCATCAATGCTCGCTGGGTACACATTCACACAGCAGACCAGCTTTCGGGTAAAAGTGCACTTCAGTAGTTTGCATTTCAAGAGGTTTTCAGTAGTGTACGAGGTTTCAGCTGTAATGACCCAACTGGGCTCAACCTTACTTTCTTAGCTCTTGCCATTTTCACAATCGTTTTTACAAGCTTTCCCAGGAAATGAGGTGGAAAACTGTCTGCTTCACTTTGTGCAAGCTGTCTCTCTGTCCAATGCTCTCTCCAAAGATGGTCAAGTCAAACTTGAAAAAGAAATGTTGGTGAACTTCATGTTCGAAGACAGGACCCTAGTATAACAGTACACAGCTTCGTAGAATGACCTGTTGCTACACAGGTATCTCACATAAGTTTATAAACTGCTCTACATCTACGTACTTGTTCAGGATGGAAGGTGTGAAGAAGATATGCAGCGGCCACTGGATGGAACAAGTCAGACCCAGGCATTTCCACCCGGTCTCCAGTGGAGCAGTGCTGCTGGGACTCTCCGCAACCTCTAAAATGTCACACAATTGTAACACACTGTGTAAGGAATGTGACAGGTGTGAGAAGTATGAAACTGAAAGAATTTTTAGCAACAGAATAAACTTCAAAAGACCACACCCATGCCTGCTTTACAGGACAATACACGCGCATGTATTTGCTAAACTGCTTACTTCTATCTCCGCCTTTAGGTGATGGCGCTGCTGAAGGAGACTGGGTCACCGAAAGACGGAATCGCTGAAGAAGAGCTTCGTTCTCAATCAGAACATTACGTGCTGCTTGCTGGAATGCCGTATTAACATCTGCAATATTTCAGAGAACAATGCTTACATTCAGACAAAAGTAACAGTGTGTCTGTTGCACATACAGCAAACCCTAAAAAACAAAACCAAAAAAAAAAAAACAACCAACAAGACACCCCCCCCCCCCCCACCCAAAAAAAAAAAAAAAAAAAACCACCTGTAGATGCAGAATGTGTGAAACCTGTGCTCATAAAAGTGTGCAATGGCTCGAGTTACTCACGTAACACCAGAAATCTGGGTCAGAGCTGACCAAGTATCATGCAAGTGCGTATGCTTGTTCTATTCATAGCCTTGTGCTGGTGGCCAGGGTTTCCATACAGGGTCTCAAAATTGCCCACAATAAGAAACATAATAATGCACACTGCTTTTACCACTGAATCTCAACTTTTCTCTTAGTTCTCAAAAACAATGACAAAATCAGGAAGAAGGAGGAGATGCTAACAGGATAAAGCTAGATAGAGAAAAGCCAACCGACCATGCTCTGTGCTGGCAGCAGGAGGACCCTTGAGTAAGTGCTGTGCTTGGTCGATGAATGCCAGGAACAGTTCCCCACGGCCCAGGAGGAAAAAGTCCTTCATTACCCTCAGGTGACCCGTCAAGTCAGCCTCTTGTACCACCATCACCCATAGATGCTGAAACAATGAATGGACGCAAAAACTTACTTTTGTTGGTCTAGATACTCCCTTTTTGCCTTGAGCAAGCCTAGAGTGCAAGTGTTTGTGCCATCTTTTTTCGCCCACGGTCCTGAAAGCCAGTGGACACAATGGACAAAGTGGAACACAGGTATACCCCGGCTGCCATACATGAATTCGGGATAAACTGTCTGGATGATGATGATGAAGACTTGACACAGGATATGGCTCTACCCTAGCTGTTTGCTCACTGCAATTCTGGAAGGGGGGGGGGGGGGGGGGGGAGAAAAAGAAAAAAAGAAGAAAAGATAAAAAAAAAAGGAAAGATGGATCAAAGAGTGATATAAAGAAGAAATGCATCTTCAGACACTCGTGGAGTGCGGTGATACTTACTGCCTTCTTGAAGGTCTCAGGAAGTCCCAAGTGTGCAGTGATTGGGGACAGACTGGTTAAAAAAGAGGCTGTACATGATCACACATGGCAGCTACTAGCATATTGTGAGTTCAGCAGACAAAGTGGGCCATACAGCCAGCAGCTAGAATGACAGATGAGGATGACACAATGCCATTTTGCGACCTCTTTCATCAGCATCATGCTAATGCCAGGCACAGTCAGAACAAACGTCTCCTTGAAATCTTACCTCTGCTACATGGGATCGTATTTTGTCCACCAGAGCCTCAAATGCAGAGCAGCTGAATGTTGGTTGCTGGGACAGCCTTTGAAAGTCCCGAGTGAACTCTGTTTCTCGCTCTTTCATGAACTGACCTGCAAACAGTATAACCAAAGGCAGGAACATTTATGCCCGTACCCTGAAACAATGAGCCAGGATTGTGCCAATACACTCACTATATTATTATATAGTTTCCTTACATGAAATCTTACAAGCTGCAGTTTCCACTGTGTTCCTTGTCTGCAGCTTAAGTGAACCTACTTTTATTTTGTGTTAGAGAAAAATTCTTTGACACTTACAGAACAAAAAGGGTCAGTAAGAAACCTATCCGTAAAAAAAAACAAATGACAGCAAACAAACCAAAAGTGGCCTGCAGCCAACAAACCAGAATGCTGCTTGTCCTTTTGCTGATTTATCTCAAACATCTGCACGGACTCCCCCACAAAGAGGATCTTGTTGGCAACACGTATGGGGATGTAGGAGGGCAGAAGATCCGCCTGTATGACAAACACGTTCGAGTCGTGTGGGCCGTCAAGGTCAGGAGCACTCGCGCTTCGCTGGGCCTGCATTTGTCGCCCTGTGACTCCCATGATTCCTAGCTCTCCGTTTGCCTCCTGTGAGCTCTTGCTGGTGTCAGTCGTGGTCACACTGCCCGAAGAAATGTGCTGAATGAAGAACTCGCGCTGTGGGTCCTGACACAGGCCGTGGATCATCCATGCACACAGCTGTTTGTATAGCACACCGTGACACACGTGCAGTATCCTGAAAGTGAAAGCAAGTGGCTCGTTATAATGAGAAGTGGCTTTAACAGGTAGTGTTAATTTTGATCAACCACAAACATGTCAAAAAAATGTATTAATAATAATAAAAATAATAATACATAGTTGTGACAGAGCGCTGCTCTCCAAGACCAAGGACTAACTGTGCTTAACCCTCTTTGTTGTGCTACGGCCGCCAGCGGCTGCCAAAAAGTAACAGTAGTATCGCTCAGAGCGCCTGCTATCCCCCACATGTTTACAAGTGCCCGCCATGTTTTCCAACCAAGCTTGGCAACCAAGTCTCGCGACAACTTGTATTTCCGTGGTCTGAAAACGCTTCGCTTCCTTAACAACGCGTGCTTGCAAGTTGTGACACAATTTTTCAAGGAAAACGAATTGCTTTGTCAAGTGCTTTGAGATGGAGTTCTGGAGAGCTGTGATGGGTGATAGACCTAAATATGATTTTCACTTTTAGATTTTTTTTTTTGGATGATATTGCAAACACTTACTGGGAAATGCAAGTTACGGAAAAGTAATGTTTGTTCTATCTACTTGTAAAGTAAATAAAAAAACAAATTGGAAAACATGTTTTTTTTAATAATTTTTTTCAAATGGTCACCCCCCAAAAGTGGTGGAGTTACTTCCCTTGGTATGGAGCTGCTTGAGTGCTGGGCGCTCTGAGACAAGTTAAGCCCGGTGCACACTAGCGTCGGTGCTACATCGCGCGCGCCACGCGTGTCGCCCCTTGCGTGCTTCACGCACAGTGAAGGCTCTCACACGTGGAGTCTTGCGCGCCGCGTGCAGTGATCTCGCCACGAGTCAGTGCTTCTGAGTGTGCGATGGAATGCGAAATATTAGGGATCTGAAACGAATCATAAACTTCAGGCTGCTTGTTCGCAGTCTGAATAGAGACTGGTGATCGAGGCCACGATAACTTGATAGAATTTAGCTACAACAAACCCGGCTTTGCTGTATCGTATGATATGATATCGTAGACTGGGACGATGAGAGACTGATCAGTGACAACCCGGCGGTTCGGTTGTGTCTAGTTTTATTTACTCCATTTATGTAGCATTTACCGTAGTGTGAGTCAGCGGAGAGTGACACAACAAAACGGCATACCCGTCGACTGTGATATGAATCGATCTGAAAATTGTAGAGGTTTCCTGTTCACGATACCGGTCGATGAGGCGAAACATTTCGTCTTCTCGCAATTCCGCCATCTTGGAAGAGAAGAGGATGGCGAGTGGGCCCTTGCTGGCTGGCTCTTCTGATTGGCTGAAACCACGCTACACGCGCGCGTCAAGCGCGCCGAATAGAACAGGTCCTATCGCCGCGCGACAGAATTTTTCAATCGTGCTACGCCTGTCGCTTCGCGCTTCAAGGGGTTGCATACGTAGACGCGCGACAAAATTTGCTGCACGCGTGGCGTGACAATGTCACATGACGCCAGTGTGCAAGGGCCCTTAGGAGCACACACACACACACACACACACTATTTGCACCCACTCTAACATCCAATTTGGCAGGTGCAGCGAAAATCATACGACTCACGGTACAAACAAACAGAATCAACAGTTGTTAACTTGTCATCACTCAACTTTACCTTTCCAGTGCATCCTTGACCTTTGGTAAACCACAAACTGAGTTCCTGTGTAAAACATCTAGAAGATAGCAGCCATGGGCCTGAAAGAAGATACACGTATACGTCAGTATCATTACAACAATGCACTGTCATTGTTCTATTAAGAAAAAAATATTTGTACACAATACCTTACACACATATGGCTGCTAGAAATTCATAATAAAATGCAACTTCTCATCCCTAAACAGGGATAGAAATTTTATAAATAAATGATTGTGTTGTGACTCATGACATTTAAAGGTGCAAGTACTGTGACTATGACTATGAAATATAGTTTATCCACCTTCAACTTCAGGATCAGCACATACAAAATGTAGCCTACACAAACGACAAACAATACTCACACGGTGGGACACAATTTGTTCAAGTACGGCTGACAGAGCTGGGAACAGCAACTGAAACTAAAACGATACATAGCATGCAGAGGGAGCAAAACGCAGTGTTTGCTGTATTTTGTCCCAAAATTCCTTATCCTGTAAAAAGCTAATAAGTCAAATGCAAAAAACACACCCTGCCAGATCTGTGAGTTTGATCAATATTAAACATTCCAAAACACAACAGCCAGAGAAACAAAACAAAACATAAATAAATAAAATATACCCAAGAAGTATAAGTAAAGAACATCTCACCCCTCCCTCCCTCTGACAAAAAAACCCCAACAGACCTAACACTAAAACTACCAGAGGCACAATTAATGCACCTGGCAGTAAACACACCTGCTTTACCTAAAAGCCCGAAATAAACATTTTGTCCCAATCCTTACATCTTTTAAGGCATATTCAAGATGGGACACTGGCAGGTGTGGGTCCCTCAGAATCTGTTGCTCAATGGCCAGTAAAGCATCACGGTAATCTTTCAGGACGATGTCAAGACCACGGCAAAAAGAACGCATGTACAGGCCTCCCAGTCCAGAAGATGAATCTGGCAATCAAGAGAAAAATGTATGATGCTGATTTATAACAGTAGTAACACATGTATGAAGGGCAATTAAGTCAAGTCAAGAGCCAGTCACTGTGTATGATATATTTTTCCTGTGCTGATAGAATTTTACAACTTCCCCTACAGTACACCAATGAACAAACAAACTTGGAAGAAACGCACACATAAATTGTTAATTTGCAATCAGCTGCTGCTAAGTTCTGATGTCCCAGTGCCACTGTATGGGCTGCCACGGTACTGTGTGCAAACAAAATCAGAAAGTTGTTGAGTTAAAAAAAAGAAGAAGCATGTTTGATAGACTGGGGTGAGTGGCCCCTGGGTAGCTCTGCATTTATTCACTTACTCGTACCCGATCTTCTGATGCTAGGGCCAGTTCCATGGTCCTGAATAAATTGTTGAAATGATTTGTAGGATGTTCCAAGGCGACACAGGTCGTTCAGTATCTTCACTTCTGATGGATGAATGAAAGGCAAGTCTGGTGCCACCTGCAAAAAAATAAAACGATTGTGTGAGTGTGACTGAGCCTTTCTCTCATTTTATTTTATTTATTTATTTATTTTTAGTACATGTCCTCCGCACTGGAATGGATAGTATTAAGAGTAAGAGATTTGGCAACGTAAATGTGTAAGTAGATCCCTATTGGACGGCAGAGTTTTGTTCTTCACCTGAATGCCATCTCCGGAATCCCTAAACACGCCGCCACAGTGTCCAGTTAGCGCCAGTAACAGTTCATGCAGCATGTTTGCAAGACATGGCAGTGTCGTCTGTCACGAAACTGGCGCCAGTTGTGGGAAGTAGCTTCCCTTACCGGAAACCTATTTGCATTAATGAGGCTTTCCGCGTAAACAAATATATCGCAAAAAAAGTACGTTTCATTCGGATATAGTTTCATTTATTTACTACAGAAATCGTTACATTGTGTGTTTTCTACTTCAATTTGTTCACAGCAACTTTATTTTTGATAAACAAGAGGCAGATAGAGACGAGCTACAAAATCACTACGCGCACATGTTCGCACTTTCTTTTCCGTCAAGGCCCGTGACCGGCAAGGTGCTACGAGTAAAATGGTACGAAGGATTTGCGAAATAGCCGCGTTTTCATCTTTTTTTCCACGCATTTTGGTGCTTTAGTTTCAACGGTCTGTGAATGAGTTACACTTGTTGTGTGAAAAACATGTTCTGACGTTGAAGAATTGTTGCTGATTGTCACTATCCTGACCACATGGCCACATTACACGTGCCAAGATGGCAGCCCTCGCAATATTTCGGGATGGTGATTGGCAGGAGGCAGATCGTATTTAAACTTTTGACAGGCCTGATTGCACCCTTATAGACTTGTCTGTAAGATTTTTTTTTGTAAGGTAACACTTCCATAAGGAACGTCTGCAGATAAAATAGTGGTAATTGTCAATATTAGTTGGTAACTAATAATACGGACATCAGGAAGAGAATGTTTCACTATGGAACTTGATTTGATGCAGTATTTCTCATTTTTTTGCGAAATACAGGCCGTGGCTTCTGCACGTCCGCTTATAAGCGTCTACAATGAGAAGGGGGAGGCAACTGACAAGAACATCACACTGCCTGCAGTGTTCCGGGCTCCGATCCGGCCTGACATTGTGAACTTTGTTCACTTTGAAATGCTGAAAAACACTCGCCAGCCCTACGCTGTTTCTGTCAAAGCAGGTACCCATCACAGACTCCTCTCGGAACCAGCCGCATTCTTACATGACATGAAAAGGCATTGGGATGCCCTATTTCGTGCACATAACCGTCGCCACCTGCATCCCCCTACCCCCACCCCATGAAAGCAAAAACACATGCAGAGATTCTAATAAGGAATTAATTAGGATTTGTCTTTATTTTTCATTATTGCTGTTTGTGCTGAGTTTTCCAGTAGTTGGTATGACACCCCTCTCGTACACATCCTTCCCCACCTCTGCCATACTTCGTCGCTCTCCCGCTCTTCTTTCCTCTGTTGCTTACTCTGCAGCACTTCAGGAGATAATGGTGTTGGGTGGAAGGGGAATCAAATTTTTTTCATTAGAGATAAGACAGAGATGTTTGTGAGATTCATCATGACTGTGTTGATTCGGACAGGTCACCAGACATCTGCCGAGTCCTGGGGAACTGGTCGTGCTGTTGCTCGTATCCCCCGTGTGCGTGGTGGCGGTACTCACCGCTCGGGCCAGGGAGCCTTCGGCAACATGTGCCGTGGGGGTCGCATGTTTGCCCCTACCAAGACCTGGCGTCGCTGGCACCGCAAGATCAACGTGAACCAGCGTCGCTACGCCATCTGTTCTGCCATTGCTGCCACTGGTGTTCCAGCTCTGGTTATGTCCAAAGGTAGGTTGGTGATACAACTATCTTGCTTTGCTAGAAAAGGGGTATGACGTATCAGTATGGAGCTTTTCCTTGCTTTCAGTGCTTGCACTCAATGAGCGTGCTGGCACTGCTTGTTTGGTATGTGCATCAAATTGACAGTGATGGAATTTTCGCAAAACTTGAGTTTGAGTATATAAAGAATAGTGCAGGATGTGTGTTGTACACTTTTCTTTCACTGTTTCAAAAATGACAAAAGCAACAAAAATGGCGAGTAGAAATTCTGTGACGGCCGCAGGGCCGATGTTTATTATTTCTACGTTGCAGTTGCATTGATTCGCTTTAGAGTTGGGTGGCTTGTTGCAAATAATCGGTGCATTGTCAGTAATGGCTACCAGTTTAGGTCTGCCTGGTGAAAGGTATTCAGTGTTGGTTTTGTGTGTGTGTGCGATTTAGGTCACCGCATTGAGGAGATCCCCGAGGTGCCCCTGGTGGTGAGTGACAAGGCCGAGGAGATGAAGAGAACTAAGGAAGCTGTTGCACTCCTCAAACGCATCAAGGCCTGGAGGGATATTGAAAAGGTATGATCAGCATTGCAGTGTTGCCATTTTTTTAAAACCTGCCACCTGCGTTACGCTCAGCATAAATAAAATTTTATCTGTGCTGTCATTTCTTTACAGTGGAAGCTCATTACAGAGAACTTATATTATTTCCTGAGAAACCAATAAATCATTATTGTATCTCATTAGTTTAACTGGAAGTCTTTGCATTTTTTCCTCCACATTTTAAATGGACAATTTATTGGCTTTTTTTCACCTCTTCAGATTGGAAAAGCTCTGGTCTGTAGATAATGTCAGGTAGAACAGTCCAATCTTTGATCTCTCCTGTCGGAACACACTGATGAATGGTTTTTCCAGCTTTTGGGAAATGATATTTTCATCTCCTCATGCAGGTGTACTCCAGCAAGCGTTTCCGTGCAGGCAAAGGTAAAATGCGCAACCGTCGCCGTATCCATCGCCGTGGCCCTCTTGTCATCTACAACAAAGACAATGGCATCACACGAGCCTTCAGAAACATACCAGGCAAGAATTTCTGCTGTATCCTGATAAACCTCATCCTTTAGAATTAAATTGTATGGTTACCCATAATTAGAAGAGTTTTCTATTTTTTGTGATGATACTTTGCTTGCTTTCATCCATCTTATAAAGCTGCACCCCAAGGAAAAATGAAACTTTTTCCATTCAGGAGGGTGTTGTTGAAATGTTTTGTTTTTTGTTGTTGTTTGAAGTGGGTTTTGCCTGTTTTAGCCTTTACAGTGGTGTTTACCAAAAAAAGTTGGCGTGATGAGCACATTGGTCCGTGTTGTTGACCACATGTGAAAAAGAATTCTAACCACCTCTGATCAACTTCTTTGGCAACTCTTCGTTTATCGTTCCATTTGGCTCGTCTTTTCATATCCATGGTCATCCTATTGTTGGTATTTGGGTGTGTGCTTTTTTTTGTTTTGTTTTATTTATTTTATTTTACTCAGTATTCAGAATCGTATCACAGGTGTGACCCTGATCAGTGTGGATCGCCTGAACTTGCTGAAGGTTGCCCCTGGAGGTCACGTCGGCCGTTTCTGCATCTGGACACAGTCTGCGTTTGATCGCCTGGACAACATCTACGGCACATGGCGCAAGGTTTCACAAGAGAAAACTGGTTACAAGTGAGTGCCATATCCTTACAGCCATACCACCTGTGCATGTCAGTGGTTGCTGAGAAAAGCCACTATTTAGAGGAAGCCAGAGATTTGCAGCTCATTTATTCAGGCTGGGTTTTGTGGGAAGTTGATGTGATGATCACTTTGGTCCGTGTTGTTGAAAACGCATGAAAATACAATTTACCACTGCTGATCAACTTCCTTTTGTCATAATTATTTGTTAAGATTAAGAATTTGCATTCCTGAATGGAAACTATGTGAAGGTGTCTTGCAGTGGAAATCATGGTGTGGCTAAAGTGGAACCAAGTTGTAATCTAACGCTAATGCTGATGGTTGTTGCAGCCTGCCCATGCACAAGATGTCCAACACAGATCTGACTCGTCTGCTGAAGAGTGAAGAGCTACAGGCTGCGCTCAGAAGACCAAAGTAAGTTTTGCTTTCACTAGTTTCAGTTATTGCAGTATAGTATTGTTTTCGACAAGAAGTTGGCATGATGAGCATATTGGTCCGTGTTGTTGACCACCCATGAAAAAGAATTTTAACCACCTCTGATCAACTTCTTTGGTAGATCGTTATTTTTGGTTCCTGATGTGAAAGACTGTATATATACAAGCACGTGCTACTGTTTAATTTGAACCTAAGATGGCAGTTGTCTGAGTTTCTTCACAAGATAAAAAATATTTGACTGTCCTTTTTCAATTACCTGTCCAGTTTTTTTGTTGTTGTTTTTTAAACACTTGCAGGTTTTCCAGTCTTTGTGTTTTTTCTTCACAAGGTTTTTTTCTTTTTTGCAGGAAAGAGGTTACAAGAAGAATACTTAAAAAGAATCCTCTTAAAAATAAACGTGTTATGATCCGACTGAATCCATATGCCAAGGCTGCACAAAAAGCTGCGGCTAGTGTTGAACAGCAGCGTTTGCGGAAGAAGGAGGAACTCCTGAACAAGAAGAGGGGGGTGAGTATCATTTCAGATTGTGTGTCTGGTTACTGGTTAATTTTTATACCTTGATAGCAATCAAACACCATTTCAGTTCTGGTGTTAAGAATAAGTTGTAGGTCTGGTTGGTTCTTTTTGTGTGGGTGCTTTAGGTTCTTTCATCGGTTGGTTGGTGATGGTTGGGTTTTCTGTTGTTGCTTGTTGGGTTGGGTTTATCAGTGCATGTGTTTTATCATCACTCTTAACTTTCCCTTAGGGGACAGTAGAGACATTTTAACTAGTCATCTATCGCAGTCTCAAATACACAGCTGGGGAGACTTTTAAGAGGCAGGGTGGAGCATGCGTACATGAGCACAAGAGAAGTTGATGTAACTGAACTATTTTACTGGTGTTGCAGATCAAGGCCCAGCTGCCTCCTCTGGCCAAAGGCAAGGCTTCTGCAAAGAAAATCGCTCAGCGTGCCAAGGGCAAGAAGGGCGGTCGTCCCGCCAAGAAGTAAACCGCTCGTGGTGCACACTTCATGAACTTTCCTTTGCTGTCTGTGAAACACGTCGGCTGGATTAAATAAAAAAAAATTTGTCAACTTGATCTTGGATATGGCTCTGTTCACTACATGAATATATGGTGGAGTGAGTGGTAGTTGCTCAAACACTTCAAGCGTTATTGCAGTACTTTACACATAAAAATGTACGCAACATTGCGTGTCATGAGTGGGGGTGGGCAGTCTGTTATGAAGACGACCATTCTTCCAGCATGCACAGATATGACAGTATTGGCACCCATCATCTGAATCTGAATTACATGAATTTGACACACAAGACTGACTTGCTCTTGTTTCCAATTTTTATTTACAAAATACATGACGCAGATGCACGGAAAAGTAGGTACCTCTTGATGCCCAGTCACAGCGTGAAGCAATGTACAGCACAGGTTTTGTAAGGGTACAAGTAACTTATTTTCAGTAAGGGTCAGGATAATGCTAACTTGTCAGTTTGAAATACCAAAGTAGCAGGCAAGAAGGGGCTAACGTGCTACATAGGGGGGGGGGGGGGGGGGGGGGCTTCAGGAGGAGTCGGTGATCGGAGTTACAAATAATCATTACTTCCATTGTATTGAAAATTCTGTCACATCTTCACTACAAGTATGATCAAGTAATTGACAGACTTCCTTCCCTGCCATCTACATCTCGACCAGAAATTTTTGTCAACCGTGGTCAACCTGCTTTATTTGAATCTTCACTCCTGTGAGCCTGCAGCTGTTGCTGTACCTGATTTCAGTCAAATATTGCACTTAAAAAATCATCACAAATAGTAAATACACAAACTACAATGAAATGCAAGAGCAAACAAGTATAACTGGAGAAAAGAATTACCAATACAGCAAATGTCAAAGTGATTGTGGATGAAACTCGCATTTCATGGGTACCAGTAGCTTTTTAACGTGTTTCAACATGCACATTTTAATGTAATAAAATACAAAATGAACAGGAAAACAAAATATACAGAGTATGTAACACATGCAAGGGAATGTTTGAGCACACAAAATGAGAAACCACTCTATGAACATACCAACAGAGAAAAACTTCCAAAGGGAGACTCAGACAGCTTGGTACCATAATTCAGTGATACCCACCACACCGGCCATCTAACAGTAGTGCAGTGGTCAAGAGAGGATGAGCATGAATTGGTTATTGGCTGACAAGGACACCAACACGCACTTGCACATCCTGCTTAGATGACTTAACTGCGCACACAAAATGCTGATCAGCACTTAGGCCGATACTCCAGGTGACAATACAATCACAAAGCGAGTAGAGCAAAATATATACATAAATATATGCATAAATACAGATACAGTAGGCACAACTCAGAAATCTTCCATAAAAACAGAACAAACATATATATATATACTACATAATTATAGGATTTCGGTAGATCACTTGCAGTACAATGTAATGTCACTGGTCACCGACAGGACAGAAAAATCAAAATACATATACATGTGGGAGAAAAAAGAATTTGCCCAGATCTGCATCCATTTAAACATCCTGCACACAACCAGTTTACCCACAAAAATACACAGCTTGACACCTGCAGACTCAGTGGGTTGCCTATATATATGCTGAATTAACTCTCTGCTACAGAATTCGTAAACTGAATTACTGGTACACATGCAATGGGGAATGCTTATGAAATGATCTGACCAGACAACATGTAATCCCTTCTGTAAAGCTGGCATTAATGGCCACCTCAAAAAACATTATGCTTAGACAGTATTTCAAAGCCCACTTTTCAACTCTTTATCTAGGCTCAAACATCGGTTGGAGCTGTTTTGGTCAATAGTTGTGTCTAGCAGTTACCACTTTGACACACACACACAATGCCTGCTTCACTCAAGCTGGCAGTGTGTCAACAGAAGCCTAAAGCAAGTCAGAAAATACAGCTTTTGCCACAGCCTTGCCAGTATGGCTGACTAGGGCAGCTTTTGGCCAAGCAGTTTTTGTTCACACAGCCAGCAGACGTTGAAATCTACTTAATTAAGATAGACTACTGTGAGCATACAGGCACACATGCAAATGTGTTTCAAACAAAAGATGTCTTCTGTGGAGGCCAGCAATGTATCAGAAATGGCGCCTTTAAAAGTGATAAAAATAAAATGATAAAAGGGGTGACAGTTTCTCAATATCCCAGTATTGCTGGGAACCAGCGAGAAGATAATACAGTTCATCAAATATCAAACTAATGACCTGACTATTTTTCTATTTAAGTAATTTTTCCCTTTGTCCACAATTTACTAGTTAATTGGTATTTCTCAATCCATGTCATATCAGTACAGCAAAATTAAACAAGTTCGCAATATTGCATCCATCTATCACGCAACCAGATGCAGTAATGCACCAACTTCAAAAACTTGTGCAACCAATTTTGAGTGAGGGGGTCCCAGATGGGAATGGAGTGATTAAAACTGCTGGCTAGCTTGAACATCACAGCATATTTTGATTTCACTCATTTCAAGATTTGTCAAATGGTGAAAGTAATTCTTCAGATGCTTGTTTGTTGTTGTTTTTTGTTATGTAAAAAACAACAACACAGAATTACATAAATTTTGAAACAGGAGGTTTGGGCTACTATAAATTCTCAGCTTCCAGTACTTCTCATCAGCAAGTGTCATGAAAGTCCACTGTTAAAGCATAGACAGAGTAAGCAAAAGTGTTTTTCAAAGATAAATACACATTTTTTAAAAACTGTCCAGGATGAATATCACTGCGATGCCAAAGGACGTAAGTTTACACAACAAGGGGGTGACGGTCATATCACATGAAAATTCAAATGAAAGTTGATGAATGCTGAGAAAGATGAGTTCAAAATCTGTGGTTGTCTTCCAGCACTTCAGCTCCGTAATGGCGGGGGTGATAGCTTCAGTCACCAACTGACTTAGAAGACTGTTGTACCTGCAACAGAGGCAAAACAAAAGGAAAGTAGATATTAATAATTATGCACCATTCAAAGAAACAATATTCTTCAAAACAACAATAAAGACAACTGTAAGGGGTTTTGTTTGACCCTTTATGGGACAGGGCAGATTTTGCTACGCGTAGCAGCAAGTTTCAGTGATACAAAAGAAGGCTGTGACGTTTCTCCACACAATACATACTTTCACGCACACAGTGACTTAACGAAATCTGCCTCATAGACACCTTACGTGCACACTATGCTGCTGTTCTTTTTGGCGGGAGTCGTGAGACGTGTGTGTGTGTATGTGCGGATGGATGTAATGATGGCTATCTCCAAAACCACCTCGTTGGAGGGCGTTTTACTTTGAGATAAAATGGGCAGTCATATTCTCCAGACCTACCTTTCACGATTTTTACCCTGCCGCATTTTTAGAACAGTTATCGCCCATTTTAAAAAATCGTCATGTTACGAATTTATACGAAAAAATTGTTCAAATGGCTTTATTTTCTGAACTTGGGAAACTCATCCAATTATACTGACTGTATTCGTAGCACAGCTCTCTAGCTCTGACGGGTTTTGTGTCAAAAAAATATTTACGAGGTAGGGGTGGTTTGCATATAAGGCCAAATATCTATGAAAAGACTCCTTCAGATTACTCATCATCCTGATATTTTTGTCACTTGTGACAACTGCATATATGACACGAACTACTGCACTATTACAGCTTTAGTATTAGTCAAGTCAAGTCAAGTCAAAACACTTTATTTATCCCACAAGGGGCAATTCATCTTCGGACGGGCTCAATAACTCATTATGACAAAATATTATAAAAGATATAAGAGCATATTAAAATCAAATAATTAAAAAAATAAGTTCAGATGATTAACCATAACACACACACACACAACTAATACTTCATTGTAATTATCACACTTATTCAACAGCAGCAACACACACACACACACACACGCATGCCGTATTTATCACAGATTGTTCAGTAGAAGGACGGCAACGGGAACAAATGAAAGTTTCCGTCTATTTGTCTTACATGCTGGGCAGCGATAGCGACGACCTGACGGCAGAGACTCAAACTCGGGGAATAAAATGTGGTGACAGTTAGATAAGATGGAACTAACTTTCCTTAGCACCTGTTGTTCGCAAAACACAGTTAGATCTCTTTGTTGTTCTCCTATCACTTTGGAGCAGATGCGTACAACTTTTTGCAGACTATTTTTGTTTTTTACACTAAGATTAAAATACCAGCATATAAAGGAAGAGGTTAAGACACTTTCGATAAATGAGTTGTAAAACAGTGTCAAGATGGTTATGTCAACACCAAAGGAGTTCAGCTTCCTCAAAAAATACAGCCTTTGATGACATTTCTTTAATACTGCTTCTGTATTTTCATCCCAGGTAAGTTTGTTGTCAAAGATGGTGCCAAGGTACTTATATTTGGAAACTAACTCCACTTTCTGATCATGAATAACGGTAATTCCAGGGCTGTGTTTCTGTCTCCGAAAATCAATGATAAGCTCCTGGGTTTTGCTGACATTGAGTTCAAGGTAAGATCTGTCACACCAGTTTACAAAGTCAGAGAGTGCGGGACCATGATCTTGCTGATCACCAACCAGTAAAGACAGAATAGCGCTGTCATCAGCAAATTTTACAAAGTATGTGTTCTCATGGCTGCTTCTACAATCGTCGGTATAGAGGATGTACAGGAGAGGTGAGAGGCAGCAACCCTGGGGCGAGCCTGTGTTTGTGATTCTCACATCGGAAAAAAGACCATTTACAAAAACCTGTTGCGTTCTATTAGTAATTACTTAAAAAGTCAGCAATCCAGAGAACCAGTTGGGAGTCTAAATTAAAGTTAGAAGTGAGTTTTTGAAGAAGAATGTGGGGCTGCATGAAATTGAAAGCACTGGAAAAATCAGCGAATAAAAGTCTTGCGTGAGTGTTCGGTGCTTCAAGGTGCTTATAAAGTTTATCAAGAATAAATATTTTCGCATCCTCGACACCCCTGCCAGCTCGGTAGGCAAACTGTAGGGGATCCAAACGGGGCTCAGTAACTGACAGAATGAAGGACTTGATAATTTTCTCCAGAGTTTTCATGACCAGGGAGGTAAGGGCTACAGGCCGAAAGTCATTGGGTTGTTTAGGGTTACTTTTCTTGGGGACCGGAATGACAGTTGACCGTTTCCAAACTGAGGGAACAATGCCATAATCTATCGAGGACTGGAAAAGGTGCCGGAATACACCACTAAGCTGCTCAGAGCAATACCTCAAGGTTCTGTCGCAAATGCCATTAAGAATAACAGAGCTTTTAGATAAACACGTTTTTTCAAGTTTCTGCGAGAAGCGCCGGTCAAAAAAGTTCCAATTTTGCAATTTCGTAAGTACAATCCAAGGCACTTAAGTCCACGTTTCATCAGCTCTCTAGATCTTCCAGATTTTATGTAAAAATTAATTCAGTCACGGAAGTCACAAAGCAACAAGGAAATCACAAGATATGAAGAAATATCATCTGACGAGCAGCGTGAGGCTGATGTCAAATGTTAGGTTCACAGACAAAATCTGCAAGTATCGTCACTGCTTCTGACATTTCACCAGCTCTCTGGGTCTTCCAGGTTTCATGTGAAAAATAATTCAGTCGGGGAAGTCACAAAGCCAACAGGGAAATCACAAGACATGAACAAGCATCCTCAGACGATCTCAGTGCTAGAAGCTGATGTCAAATATTTTGTTCACGGAATTGACGTCATCTCTCTCTCTTGCTTGCTCGCCGCGAAATAGTCTTCGCAGCTTGCGCGGCGTAAAGCCCTAAATAACTAACTCACTCCCCCCCGTCACGTGGCTAATCGTTTAAATTACAAAGTTGGCCTCAAAAGTATGAAGGCTTCAAACGTGCAAAGAAAAAAAAAATCAATTTCAATTTAAATAAGTGAAAAGAGAGATACCATCTGTCCTCTTGCCTGAAGCCTCGCAAGATATGATCACCGAACAAGTAAAAAGAAGTATATTGTTACATGTACAATGTGTGCACTCAGCATACTCAACAATGTAGAAAATTGCTTAGACAACTCAGGTGTGTGGCATTTGTGCCCTTGAAAGTGTTCTCTGTCTTCAATTACAAAACCTAGGCCTGTGTTCAGGTCAGGGGAGGGGGAGAGGGTACCTAGGTTTGCTTCTATTTAAAGCCAAGAAGTGCTGATTGCAGGGCAAGAAAAGCAGGTTTGGGTGTCTAACTTTTCAGGACCATGCGCCCTTGCATACCATAGCCAACCACACATCTGGACCCCAGGTGCTGACGTGTGAGGACGCTTTACCAAGCACCAGCAACCCATGTTATCTCCATGGCCACTGTGCCCAATTTTTCCAGTCAAAAATTTTTTTCCTTATACATGCATACATGTACTTGTACAATTTAATATAAAATCGCCTGGTTGGCAAGGGTTGTGCACGCATACAGTGCCTGGGTCACGGGGGAATTCCAAGGCATGTGGTCAAGGTTGGCAATAAATTAATGCCTCTTCCTACTCTAGTACACTTTCAACACAAGCAAAATAGTAACTACGTAAATGTATGAAGCAGAAGAAAACACTAACAAAATGAGACAACAAAATCAGACTGATAAACAGAGCACAAGAGCTTTACGCTACCTTCCTATTTGGTTCTGCCGTTCATCTCGAACACTGTGTAGTCCTCGTCCTCATCATCACCCTGTCCAAGCGGTTCCATCTCAAGGTCACCGTGGGTCGAGATGACACCATACTTTCTGGACTTGTTCCGCTTCCGTCTTAACCTACAAAAGCAGTCAAAATATACATGTACCTTTATAAAGTTAACCATGGGTGACACAATGTTGTCTTCTTTTCACTCTGCAAAACCAGGGTACATGCATGCTGTCCACTGACAGAGATCGGGCAAATGACTTGTTTGCCAGTTTCCAAGGCCCAAAAAAAAGGGAAAAAAAGTGATTTTTCTTTCAAACTTCTGCTTTTATTTTCATGTTTTAACTTTAATGTACAGATAAGGTACTTGTTATGGTTCAAGACAAACATGTATATTTCTTTCTTACCTGGAACCTGGCCTTAACTTAAATTTTACACAGGTAGTGGTAGCTGTCAGCAAGGACAGGTTAGGTAAGAGAAAAATTTAATTATCATCATAATTTAGACTTGCAAGCACTACTTGACTACTTGAAGTTGAACTGGTCAGGTCAAAGTATTATTATCCTAGCCACCTCTGTTTCAGGGCTTAAAATGGCCCATGATCCAAAAGTATGCTCTATAGTGTGCAGCATTTCCTGACGAAGTGGCAAAGCCACAAACGCACGTCTGCAAAATGCAAGGATTGTCCCTAAGAATTTTTTTTTTTTAAATCAGGCTAAAGCCTGTGCAGTTTGGCATGATTTTAGGTGCTTCTGAGGAGGAAACACACTTCTTTCCGGGGAAGAAAATTTTTTTATTAGTCACGAATGTGAAAAACCGCCAGAAAGTGGAAGTTTTTAACTCATTCGTGACGGGACTCTTCGGTCGAACGTTCCGCCATGCATCACCCACGGCTCAAATCGCATTCTCCATCCGTTTTCAGCTGAAAATGTCAAGTGTTTGTTACTCCAATGAAGCTTGCTAGAAAGTTTTTTTTTTTTTTTAATGTAGTAAGTTTACTGCAGTTTCATGGCGGGAGGTCTAGGCAGGGGCAGAGTTGAGATGGCGGCAGCCCCAGTCGCAATAGAGAACAAGTTAAGCCCTGATACTTGTAAGTTGTATAAAATTGATCAAGACTTTCCATCTTCCCACTGCAAATATTTCCACATCAACATATATGCTGAGCTCTCAAGCAATTAGCGGTTGTACAGCATTTCAGTGACAGAGCTATAAAAAGGGTGCCAGCTGTTGCACCAATGTCATGTAATCAATGCTAGGCTATCACCCAGTATGGGTTGTAGCTGTACCATGCTGTGCTGCATGGGCTTATAAATATACGCGTCAAATGCTGGTACATGATCCAAGTAATGATCAGCCATCTCTTTTTATCTGCATATATACACACATGACCACTGCCATGATGCATTGCTATGCCAGATCATACAGGTATGAGGGGCATAATGGAAATCCCATGATAATGTGCTGATCTGCATGCACAGACCTTTTGCACAACACAAGAAATGATCAGCCCTCTTTCTTGCTGCACAAACAGTAAGACATGGTCACAGTCTTCCTGATGCACTGTTATGCCAGAACATACAAGCACAACTCTAGACAGAATAGAAATCCCTTGCATAGAGGCCAAAGTTTTCTTGCAAAATCAAGTCCTATGGCTATTACAGTATGAATGCAATGTGAGAAAAGCAGAAACTCTTCTTAATTCAGTTCACATCGTAATACACTGTATAAAGTACAACTACACATTACTGGTCATGTTTTCTGTAGGGTAGGGTAGGGTAGGGTAGGGTAGGGTGTGTGTGTGTGTGTGTGTGTGTGTGTGTGTGTGTGTGTGTGTGTGTGTGTTATCGATACACAGTTTACAAGTACTCTGAAAAAAACATTAAAGCTCAGAACTGTGAAAGTAATCAAGGCCGCAGGCAAGACAGACATCACATGCAATCATGGTTGGCAGCTAGCCACACTAGGCAAGGCTAGGGCAAGCAGGATGTGATTGCAATTGCCCAATTATCCTGTCAACTATGAGGGGACCCACCCAGTTATACTCTGGCAGATGAAATGGCAATTGCTATACATGAAGTAGGAACATGTGCTGATAACAGCTAAGGAATGGGAGTTTTACTGTGAATTAGTGAATTATTATAATTATTATTGGAGTCTTCTGAATTTTACAAAAGGTCTCTTGAGCACATTTTGAATACAGGCACTACAAACAGGCAAGAGCCTGTCCTTGTAAAACCAGTATTCTGTTTGAATAAATTTATGCAAGAACTCCCCTGCAATATCAGTTTCTGTAAGGAGAAGTTTAGACTTAAGCAATACAAAATAAAAGACAAATATCTGAATTTGATACAATCCATTCAGGTTCACAGTCTCAAAAATTCATGACTTTTCGGTTTTCCATGACTTCTCGAGGCCAACTCTCCTGTTTTCCATGACACCTTCCTCGCCCTTTCACACTGACACATGCGAGGGTAGAAATTATGAGCCATCCAAGTTATCACAGTCATCAAGACCAGTGTTCAGAGTTAATCATTAGCCTTATGGGAAGGCAGTTTGTTGGTATTTTTGGCAATCAGTCCTGTGAGTGATCACCAAGCTGACCGTTTCACTGTTGGGCTCAAAATACATGTAGCTTCCATAAAATTCCGAAATGCCATGACTTTTCATGGCTCTTGAGATAATTTCATGACTTTCCAGGCATGGAAAAGCTATTTCAAAATTTCATGACTTTTCCAGGATTCCCAGTCCATGACCTGTATGGACCCTGTTGATATGTGTGTGTGGGGGGGGGGGTGGGGGTGGGGGGGGGGGGGCTAAAGTCTTCTAACTATGTAAAGCTAAACTAGTCCTAGTAGGAGCTGGGCTTCAAGTAAGATTTGGAAATGATAAACAGATAAGCTTTGTACCCTTTTCTGGAATCAATGCTGACCCTCCCACCCACCCCCAACCCTACCCCCCTTTAAAAAAAAAATCTAGATAATGCAGAGGGTACACATACATGTACATCCAATCTGTTCTTAGCAACGTCATAGCACTGACTGCCACTAGTAGCACTGGACAGATGTGCAAGAAACACCTGTGATCTCAACCTAGGTGGTGTGCATACATGTACAATGTAGCGGTATGACCTACATTCAGGCGTAGCCTGCAATCATGTGTACAGCCATACCACATTTCCCCTACCTGTGCTGGACTGATAATTCAGCAAATTTCTCTATGAAACAAGCTATAAAAAAAAAAAAAAAAAAAAATTTCTCCTCTGCGTACATGTATACATGTATACTATACAATATAAGCATAACATAGCTTTATCCTGTGAATGTAGAGCAGACTTGTTTTGGGCAATGGTTCCTTTGACAGACCACCTGCCTTTACAAACCAGTACTAAGATCATACCATTTCCTGTTTGTTTCTTTCACATTGAGCACTTCCATCTGCTCAAAGGTTAGGTAGTTACCCCAATCGGTCCAACTGTAACTCTGAGTAGTGTATTTGATGGCAGGATGTGTGTACAACACTGGGGAACCAATCTTTGTGAGCGACTGCACAGACTGTTGGGAGAGGGGTAAAGGGGACCTGATGCGGCGACTCATGTCAGGTATTGGAGGGGGAAGGGGGGGGGGGAGGGGGGGGGGGGCGGTTACAGGCCGATCAAAACTCTTACCTTAGTGCCCGTACGACGAAGTAAATGATGACTACACCAGTCACGCCAAACAACACATACATCGTCCGGAGCAACATGTCACGATTTTGCGACACTTTACTCCATAGGGATGTGATACCCCAGTTCGTGCCATCTGTGCATTGCGTGTCATTTTTGTCCGTACAGTTGCCTGAAGCTGCCGATGGTTTCTGAACATTCGACACGTTATTTGGCGCACTGTTGGTATCGACTGGTGGACTATCGACAGGTTTGCCGTCGCCTGTTGCGTCTGGGACTTGCGGCTGATTTTTGTTTTCAACTTCCGAACTACTGTGAGCTGACGACACAAGCAGCGAAAATGTTACCAACAGAAAGAGACTGGTGAAGGCACGTTTGGAAACCTGAGCCATTTCTGACCGCAAAAACCTTCTTCACACGCCTAACGATAAACACATGTTTCCAAAAAACGCTCTAGAGTCGCCACACTAGACAGCAGCCTGTTGGAGTCTGACTAATTTTCGGTCGCTATCGCATCACATGCACACACGTCAAGAAACGGAAGTTGAAGGTCACGGTCTTGGCGATCACTGGTTTCGGCTACTCTCCAAGGGAGATAAAGACGAAACAAACAAAAAAACGAGTGCCCGATGTTTCAGTGGGTCCACTCTGCTACCAAGTCTTTACCGACCTTCACGGGAAATTCGTTTGGAGTATAAGTGAAAATAAAATCTTACCATCATTGCGCACACACACTCACTGACAATATACTTATCCACACAAAAGTAAATGGTCCCTCAAACGTTAGCTGATACGCTTACTTGTTTCGGTGGTGTCTCTTTGCACTGCTGTTGTTTGTTGTCGTTTTTTGCTTGTTTGTTCTTGTTGTTTTGTTGTTGCTTCCTTTTCTCATGTCGTGTGATAGGATAACCTGCATGGCATATCCCTCAAACTGGCCTCATTATCAGTAGGCGTCAGTGGTAAATATATGTGTACATTTATTTCCAGGAATACAACACAAAAACAGAAGGCAGAGACAAAACAAGACGACAGAGACACTAACGCAAGCAAGTTTCTCTTCATATGATTGTTTTTACTGTCTTATTACCATGTTTCATTCATGTTCAATGAGGGTTTCACAGTATCTAAAGCATGCTGAAAGTGTGCTGGGCCGATGAAATCAGCATCCAAGGATTCTGTCAGCGCACACAAAGCTGCCTGAAACACAAGAATACAATGCAAAGCTTAGTTGATTATCATGGACTATGCCACACCAAAGACCGAGTGACATGCAGAATGCGTGATGGTAGAGGGCTTCAGTGTGAACATTGAATGGATCAGCTCGAACATTTGCAGAAAATAGTGCATTCCAGTGATGAAGTATGCATCCACTAGTCACAATCTTCAGATTTTTTCCGAGTTCGATCCCGGCTGGGGCCAAATATTTGTGCTGGCTTTTTCATCGTTGCCCCGTCTTTGATACCAAGGGGGGGGGGGGGGGGGGGGGGGGTCGGGTCGGTCAAGTGTAAAAAAAAAAAGAAAAACAATAATTGGACAGACCTCCCTGCAGATGTTTTCCAGGTCAGCCCCACTATAACCCTCTGTGTCAGCAGCAATCTGGGACATGTCCACTCCCACCATGCGCATCTGCTGACTGTGAACCTCTAGAATCTTTTGCCTTGCCTGAAAAGAAAAAAAACAACAAAAAAACAGGTAACATTTTTGACAAACCCAGTACACAAAAGGATTACCTAATACTTCATGCAGTTTGAAAATGTTGACTACTAATCTGTGTGTTTATTGTTTGATTAAGTACATCACACACACTGCTGCCTTGGTGAAATTTAAAATAACAAAACAAAAAAACTTTGACTCCTTGAATTATAGCAACCAGTGTTTTGTGAAACCGGATACAATCAGAGCTTGGATCTATATCACTAACTCACCTTTCGGTCAGGAGGTGGTACATAGATGAGATGATCCATGCGCCCAGGACGCAGCAGAGCATCGTCCACCATGTCCAGTCGGTTGGTTGCCGCAACGACCAGGACGTGACTTCTGTCTCGTACCTCTTTCGTTGCAACCTTTTTGTTCAGGTGTGGCTGCAACTGAGAGTTCTCTTTGTTAAAGAATTCTGCACTAAACAATGAGCTGGAATGTGAATGTTCTACCAGCTTGATAACCACAGAAAGTGGGATACTGATACATACCGGTAAAGCAGGCAGGACACTGAGATTCATGTTTAAATGCAAGCACATACACATGGGACACTGAAGGCAAATCTACTACACATCTACCCCAGAGCAGGTTGGTAGCCCTCATGGCTTTAACTTTTTAAAAACTGCCCCCATAGATCATGAAATCTGCTCCCCTCCCCTTTTTTTGGTTTTTTGTTTGTTTGTTTTGTTTTTGTGCTCATTCAAAAAGTGATGAGCAGGTCAGTTCTGACCTCACATCACCAGCAACCATAAACAACATTCCTTGTTTTTCAGTTTGCTCTGCACACATGTATACGTGTGCATACGGTATGTGACAAGGTGGGTGGGAAATTCCTAACCTCCTTGAACATTCCACTTTGTTGCAAGGAAAATGTTGCAAGGCAAACTGAGAGCTCCCAGACAATCTAACACTACTGAAAACAACAACAGTAACAACAGCAGCCACCCACTCCTGTATCACAGCACAAATTCTTTTACATTCTTCAACTACCTGACAAACAGACGGGTTTCCTTCCAGTTCTTTTTCACTGATCTCCTTACTGCTTGTCTTCTCATCAAGCCTGGTACCAACACCATCCATTTCGTTCAGAAGGGTTGAGAGAACACGTTCCTGGACACTGTGACCGGAGCTCGCTTCGGATCGTTTGCCCACAATCGCATCAATCTCATCCAGAAAAAGAATGGATGGCGCCAAAGCTCTGGCTTTCTGAAAGGCCTGCGAAAACAAACCATAACACATTCAGGAACATTCATTTATCATGAGATAAACACAGATTATCAGTGTGTTGATAAAGGGGACAGTTTCACTTTATGAGCTGACAAATAAAGGCTTTAACAGGGTTGCACATTTAAGTCGGTCCCAGGACACTGACCTATAAAAATTTCAAATGTCCTATTTTTCCCACCTCGAGCGGACATTTGTCCTATTAAAATTTGTATTTCCAGTAAGTGGCCAGGACACTGTGTCCTATCACTTTGCTGTTTCCAGGACACTTTGTCCTATAGAAACTGTGGAAAATGTGCAACCCTGCTTTAGCAATGTTAAGTACTGCAATGTACAAATGCCACAATCAGGCTAAATTGGTCCATGATCCAAAAGGAGGAAAGGAATCTATGCAGTCTGGTGTGTTCTGGCATGACTCTCAGCAGGCTGGGGAATTGCTGACGGAGAAAAAGACTGAAAGCTAGGCCAGGGTGCAGCAGTAGCACACTACTGTGGGACCACGGGGGCAATGCCCCACTTCAGAAAAACAAATTTTGGCACTTTTATTTTTAAAGGCATTTAGTAGCCTTTACTGACACCCAGAAGTTAAACTTATACTGCCTTGGTACTGATATGCAAGTCTTCAAAACTGAAGTCCCATATACCCTTACATGTATCATGATACATGATTATGTGTGGAATCTCCCCCCCCCCCCCCTTCCTTTTTTTGGCTGAAACTTGGATTTTTGAGCTGAAAGGATAGGAAATTTGACCGAAAATTGCCAAATGACTGACAATTCCCCAGTCTGTCTACGTGCTTCAGAGGAGGAAACACACTTTTTGGGGGTAGGCAAGGTGGAAAAAAAAAAGGAAAATTCACCAAAAGGTGGAATATTTTACCGCATCATACCATTAGTACAAACACTAGGAGAGTCTGGCGGTTCAACCGCCTGAGCGTCAGACTTGAGATCAGAAGGTCAAGGGCTTGAATCCTGACAGGGCCAAAATTTGCACAAGCCGTTTCCAGTATCCCCGTCTGTGAAATTTCCAATGCTGCGGACGAAGATGTCAGAACACCAACCCACCCAGTACTGAGAGACACGCAACATTTCCCTCATCTTTACCTCAACCACTTTTTGCTCGGAGTCTCCGACGAATGGTGAATAAACCTGTGCACAGCTGAGGGAGAGGAAGGTGACGTGGATGGCAGAAGCTGCAGCCCGGACCAGCCTGGTTTTCCCACACCCTGGCGGCCCATACAGCAATACACCCCTGGCAAGTGGCAAGCCCATGCGCTGGTAGGCATCCGGGTACAACAGGGGCCATTCCACTGCCTGCAATATAATCATAATGTACACCAATATAAGCGCTTTGCTTAGCTTAGCTTAGCTGGCACCACAAACTGAACCCAGCATGCACGGTAATATGAAATACGTACATCCACTCACACATCGGGCATCAACACGAGGTGTGACGTGTCAGCTCAGTTGTTCAAAATTTGGAATTTTAAATTTTATCAACATTTATTTTTGAGTTTCATGGACTGAATGTTTTCAAAGCAGAGGATGAGGAAGCCAGCGTACCCAGACAGAACCCCCAACAACTTACCCTCATTAAATGATTAATGGTGTTATGTACTACGGGTAAAAAAAAAAAAAAAGCTAACATCCCGTTCCCCAAGCAGGAACCACCAAACCTCTCAAACTGGTGGCAGAAGTCATTACCACTAGTCCATCAACCACCCACTGACAGTCAAATTAACACCTGAGAGCAGTGTACCTGTCTGATTTTCTTTTTCACTTGGTCAAGCCCTCCAATGTCTTCCCACCGTACTGGCTGCACGTCGACCACGCAGTCAGCACCTTGTCTAAGGGAAGGATGAACCAGGTGTAGAGATGCCTCAAAGTCCGCCAATGTCACCTTCCACTCAGACTGAAAAGGTAAAAAAATACCACACTCAATTACAAAAATATTACACACCATACAAAATTAACAATCTTTCAATCCTAGGCTGATCACTACAACTAGTACAAAGGTCATCCTACAGGATGAGAGGGTTTGGGGTGTGAGTACTGTGACTGTTTTCAAGTCCACTGCCACATGGGTCATGCTCCATCTTCAGAGAATTTTATCTCTCTTCCCTGAGGAGAAAGTAACACTAAACATCCGCACTTCCAACTGTGACTGTCTTATAAAATGACACATGTACGATAAATCTGCACAAAGAAATTAAAAAAAAAAAAAAAAACGCTCAGCAAAACAAAATACAAAATTCACCTGCAACGAAGAGCCCATTGATGCCGACACTGCTCGTCTCGTGGCTTCAGCACAAACCTTGGCCAGATCAGCGCCAACATGTCCACCTGTTGCCCCTGCCAACCAGTCAAGGTCAATTTCAGGTGCCAGTGGGACTCCGGCCAGGTGCACATCAAGTATTTCACGTCTCTGGGAATGGCTGGGTACTGAGATCAGCACCTGTTAATAGTGTTATACACACAAAAGTGAAACATTATCTCTCCATACATGTACATGCTAGTTATCGCTCCAGTCAGATCTAGAGGAAGGAGTGGAGTGCTGATCAAATCAGTGGAACGTAGATCCTTTTTCCAGATACAGAGTACAGTCGAACCTGCCAAGGCGGTCACCTGTATAAGCTATGCCACTGTCTAACCTGGTCACCCCAGAGGATCCCCTGACATGCTAGCTGTTGACATGCCACCCTGCATAACCCGATCACTTGTCTAAGGCGGTCAGTTTGACCCGGTCCCTTGGGTGACCGCCTTACACAGGTTTGACTGTACCAGCAGTCTAAGTGATGAGATGTAATTTGCAGAACATCCACAACTTTTCACATTTAATTCACTCCTCTGATGTGTGCTAACAGGATAAGCAAACCTACAAAGGATTATCTACAAAATGGATAAATCAGTATCAGTCAATATCTAATCCCAGAAAAAGTAACTGAGCTGAGTTAGTTACTGTCTTCACTTCTATAAACTGCAAAAGCACATACCTTTATATGATGTGTATAAATGCTGCTTTCTTTGTTACATGCCAGTTCCCTAATAATATGTGTCACACTGTGATTCCTGCTCTAAGGTAGAAACTACGATCATGACTGTATAACTGAGACTTACCTCTTGGTCAAGTCTGCCAGGCTGTCGTACAGCAGGATCAAGCGCTGACGGTCTGTTTGTTGCAGCAACAACCAGTAAGCCACATTCTTTTGGAATGCCATCAAGGCCAGACAAAACAGCACTTGTGAACCTGGCATTATGCTTTGACTCAGACTGCTTCCGTCGCTGGCAGATGGCATCAACTTCGTCAATGAAGAGAATGCAGGGGCCTTCCTGGCTCAGCTTGACTGCCCTGTCTATAACGGCTTTCAGATTGGCTTCACTCTCACCAGGGTCAGAACTGATAAGTTCAGGGCCATTGATGGTAACAACCACAGCACCACACTTGTGTGCAACCTGGCGGACAAGAGAAGTCTTGCCACACCCAGGTGGACCATGAAGGAGCACGCCACTTGATCTCGGCAGACCAAAAGACTTGTATGCTTGTTTGTGGATTTGTGGCATCAACAACAGGTCTGCGAGGAGGCTGCATTCTTCCTGTACACCACCTAACACCCTCAGTTTTTCTGAGCAAGGCTCCTGCAGGATACTGTAGAAATCCAAGCTCTGGATGCCAGCTATCTGTGCAACAGTACGTTCTGTGATTTTTACTGCCTTACTGCTATCGATAGCCTCTCCATCCTGAACACAAGAAACCACAACACAATGGCAGATGCCGTACGCCTTTGCTAGTCTAGAGTGTGATAGGTCAACTGTGCATTCTGAGGTTACACATAAATTCTTGAGGCATCGTACACATTTCTGTGCAAGTTCTGCTTTCAAGCCATCATTTTCTTCCCATCCAACATATTTCCCACCATCATTTACTACCAGTTTCACAGTGACAATCTCACTGTCTTCACAAGGGATGGGCTGCAGTGTTAGTCTGTGTTGCTGACTGTCCGCTGAACTGTTAGGATTTTTTGACTGAACTGCCATCTTAAGCACAACATCTGAGCAATATTGTAGGTGAGGTGGCACTGCCATCCCTCCAGAATGCTTGATCTGGTGTACTTGACACAAAGCTTTGTTTGCTGGTGTGGAAACAAAAATGCACTGCCCTGAGCACAGGTGAAAATGTTTCATTGCTTTTGAACTTAGCCTGGAGACTTGTCTTCCTGCGTCTGCACTGCATGGTGGAAGCACAACGCACTCCAGGCTGGTGACCTCTGCCTCCATCGTTGGCCCCTTGACTTTGTCAAACCGAAACTGAAATCAAAACGGCGTGAGAGACACTGGCGATCACACCGAAATAAAAACGTAACGTTCAGTTTAAACACTATCTCACTAAACGAAACACATTGATTGCGCCTTCCCACAATCAGGTTTCTCGGTAAAGGCGATAGAAGTGTTACTAACAAACAGTCCACAGTCTGTGGTCTGTCCCCGTGTTGCCTATGGGCGCAGACATCTTTGGTTCCGCAAAAACATGGAACCACACCGACAAAGATTTCCGTGAAACTTTGTATATATATGACTTACAGAATATTTTCGGGTGGCACGTTTCCATTGAAATATGTAGTATTCCTGAAAGGGTTGAGGTTTTTACACACTATTATTTTAACCAAATCGACAATTTAAAAAAGTTGGAATGCCGAAATAACATCCAAGATGGCGACTTGCCTGCTCCAATATGCAAGGGTTACTCAGAAATGCTTGACATGCACTCCGTGCAGTCGAATATTTGTAGCAAATTATGCAAAGAAGGTCGGAGGAGCAGGTCAGTATAATTTCTATTCAGTAATGTGTGCGTGCTTGTGTGTGTGTGTGTGTGTGTGTGTGTGTGTGTGTGTGTGTGTGTGTGAACAAAATACAGTGACATTGACAGCTGCAAAATAATTATGTATGATTTGTAGCTTTTACTCTGCTAGCCTTAGCCACATAAGATGACACTGACAGCGGTTACGCAGTAGTGACTGTCATGGTTGTCGTCTGAAAAATTAGCTGTTACTTTATAAATTTTGTGACTGACCAGTTACTTTAAAATACAGCAGAAAGCTTGCAAAATAGGCCAGAGAGAGTGCTTTGACCTAATTTTCAAATGTGTGCAAACAGTCTTTTGTTTTTGTCATGCTAATGGTATACTTACATGTACACTTGACAATTACAGGAAAGATGGCTGCCCAGGCTGTAGGAAAGGTCCGCTTGGAGGTGGAAACAGACCCAGCCAAGCTGACAAAATTCTGCTGTGGAGCTAACATCTACACTACAGGCTCAGACCCGGAACTGAAGCCAGATTCGGAATACCCAGAATGGCTGTGGTCTTTGCGATTAGACCGGCAGCCTGCTGACCTCAACGAACTTGACCCAGACGATTATGCTTACTGGCGCCGTCTTCGAAAATTGACTCTGAGGCACAAAAATCAGCTCATGAAAGTGAGCAAGTTGAAAAGAAATTGAACTGTTTATGATAAAAGAGTGTGTGAATGTAAAGAATGCAGTATTTGAGAATAACTTGTGTGTTCTGTAAACTAGAGTGTTACACCTACAGTGACATTAAAATGCTGTTTGTTTGAATGGTCTTGTGTGTGTCTTGAAATATTGTACCTCTAAGGTTGGTAGTTCGTCTCATCCATAGAGAGTGGCACAGGAGAACCGGCAGACTCCTGAAGAATTTGCCACTCAAAGACTCAAACAGGATCTTAACTGTTCTAACAGTAACAGGCGATTATTCTGGCCTACCTGTTTATTTACAAATCAACACACATACACACACACACACACCAACAACAACAACAAACGTGTGGTAACAAGATCATGGAAGAAATCGCCACAACACTCGGAATGAGATACAAGGGTGATGACTGATTTCTGACTGGCTTACAAACGATAACACTGACCATGGTTATGTCCCTTTGCCACTGTACACCGGTGGGTAACTTACCTCTCTTTCTTGTGTCCTTCAGGGAAAGCCGGGTACCTCTGCGAGTATCGAGATAGGCAGCACAGTTCTGGTCTGTGCGCTTCTTTGTCCCCAGCCTGATGGAGCACCCATAGCCGAAAGTTCTGGAATAATTTATAAAGTTTGTCGTATCAGCCGTTGGCCTTTACGCATGTCAGTTTTGGACCTTCGGTATTCAGGCCGCTTATAACTTTCCAGTATGCTGGCAGTTGGCCGATCCTTTTCAGTCCTAAGACGATAGGGAAGCCCGGTCGGGGTAGCCAAATGACAGCGCGTGGGACTTTCAGTATTTGGGTCTTGATTGAGTTCAAATCCCCTGCCCGGCTGGGAGCCAAATGTTTGTGCTAGCTTTTGGTTCCTCGTTGCCCCGTCTTTGATATCACCCGTATGTGGCGGTGCTAGCAAATAGGGAGTACTGAAAAGAAATCAGTGTTTTCCGCCAGGACTGAGTAGAAGCCGGACAGGTCACAATCTGATATATGAGGATGGTGTGCTTTACAAACAATAGTAGTAAGAGAGAGAGAACGGCCACAAGCCAGCCTTGATCTTTTGCTGTCCGCCACCAAGAAATTGTTCTGGCTTATTGCTCATTGCCCCGTCAGTATTTGATATCACCCATATGTGGTGGGAAAGGATGTTACCCCCACCCCACCCCACTCCACTGATTCACCCCCCGTCCTCCCACCCCCCGCTCTCCCCTCCCCTCCCCTCCCAAAAGAAAAAAAAATACACCGCACAAACATATTCCTTCTGATAACAGCAAACTGATTAGGAGTTCGGCTTTCAAACAAAGGGTTTACCGCCAGGGGTAGAAGACAGGTCGGCTGAGCCGGGATGGTTCGCTGTCGGAGTAAACTTGAAATACCCGGCTGAGAATCACAGCCACAGATCAGCCTTCATCTTTGCCTATCCCCGCCACTACAATTTAACGATCTCATAATCCACAGTCCTCTGAACCCCCGGCGAAGCGTTTACTCATAACATTCCTACTTGTTTATCATAGACGTGGGAATCTGATCATGTGCAAATTACATGTTCCACGCTCCGCCAGCCGGACTGATACCACAGGCCCGCATCAGCCAGCTATTCATTAAAAACCGATTCCAGAAATACCGGCCGCGATTGCATACCAGCGGGGCCTTGGTCAAAGCAGCTTAATTGTGGCATCTGTGTTGATGTCTCGCTGGACGGCTCTGACGATGCGTATTGACTGGTTCCTGACGGAGGCTGGGTGTAGTGGTAGCCGGTCCCAAATACAAGGAGTAGCATGCTAGTAGGAAGTGGCTGGGTTTATGGTGAGTGAGATACGTTCACATAAAGGGGGTGGGGAGGGTGTGTGTGTGTCAAAAACCCTTCAGTTGTTGTTGATAACGCTGCAGCGCTTCAGTGCTTATTACGATTATCCGACACCTTTTCAGCGCAATTTCATACAGAAAACAGCGCCCCCCCCCCCCAAAAAAAAAAACCCCAAAAAACCCAAACAAACAAACAAACAACAAAAAAAAAAAAAAACCCACCAAAAACAAACAAAAAACCCAACCCCCCTACCCCAAAAAACAAACAAACAAGCAAACAAACAAAAAAAACCCACCACCAACAAAAACACCAAAAAAAAAACCAATCAGTCAAACAAACAATAACATAACCAACAACCCCCCCCCCCCCCCAACACACACACACACACACACACACACACACACACACACACACACACACGCAACGCAAACCAACAAAGACAAAACCCAAACAAACAACAAAAGCCTGAACTGTACTGGAGTTTTGATCATTGCCCCGTCTATTATATCATCTTTGACGCCAGAAAAGGCCGTTAAACCTGCAAACAACCAATCAGTCAATTGGAAATGATTGGCCCGGTACGAGTTCAAGTTGCTCACTGCTTGGCGATACTACCGGCGCTCTGCATTCACCATGCAAGTGGGGGATTTACCAAGCTGTATTGCACAGACTGTGTGTCTCACAAACACGCGGCATTGCTCCACCTTAGTCAAACCCACCGCACTCCACAGTGGCCAGGCTACCAAACATTACACCGCTAGTTACTGGATTCAGAAAAAAAGGGATTTGACGCCGTATGCTGCTAGACTAACAAACTAGTGGCAAATGAACTGAACAGGCCGTGTTAGGTTAGCCAGGGTTTTGTTCGTGTCCACCAAAGATAGGCTGAAAACCCTTTTAACACGGCGTCAAGTAATCGGACTATTAGCAGTGCGGGGCAAATGTGAGAACAATCGGGGCCCGGCAAGGACAAAAAAAAAATAATCTAGAAGGCGACTTTGTCACAGTGTGGATTGACTGAATTTTACAGAAGTGGATTATGCATGTGTGTCTGTGTTATTTCATACACCCTTTCCTCTGATTAAAAGGAAAAAAAAAAAAAGAATAACAGCAAAACCCGGCGCTCCCCATTGCCAGGATAATGTCACTTGCGGTAACATTGTAATGGCATCTCGGCCGGACTAACTGACGGCTGTTCTTGTATTATTGATGATTCGCTAAATGTAGCATGAATAAACAATGCCTTGAAAACGAACAGGGTAGCCCCGACCAGCCTGTTTCCCGCCTTCAACTACAAAACAAGTCCAGGGTATCAGGAGATTTGAGGGTAGCACGCGACCACATCACGCAGTATTGACCAGCAACGATTCGCTCTCTCCTCGAGTCCGGCCTCTCTTCTCCGATGAATGAAACTAAAGAGATCTCAGCCCTCAGAATCGCAAACGCGGAGGTTCATTCGTTTTTGGATCAAAGCGCTGTTGTTCCCTGTCTTGCAAAGCCGCAGGGATAGCGCTAGCGAGGAGGGATGCCGGCCTAGACTGGAAACTGTGACAAGTACGCAGTGCGTTTTCTGAAGACGACGTGCGCGTTGTCAGTCCTGGCGGTCAGTTTCTGAAGAAAAGAAAATAGGTCCCTTACGTCAGAAAGTGAAACAGAAGTCTTTAATACTCAAAGCGGCACATGAAGACCTAAGCATCATCGTCCTCTTCTCAAGCAGACCAAGCCGCGTTGGACGTTAAAAAAAACAACAAAAAAAACCTATCTTCCATAGCCATACAACTTGACTTGGACCCCGTTACTATGGATCTCCGCATCCCGCAAGGACTGGGCGAACTTCTGCGAGAGTTCACTGTCGCAGTTCTACGCGAGAAGCCGGATCAGCTGGTGGATTTCGCCGCAGACTACTTCGCGAAGCTTCGAACGACGTCCAAGCCGAAGTCCGTGCCCATGTACATCATCGTCGACGACGACGAGGCAGGGGAGCCTGACCCTGAATCCTTGCGGCCGAAGAACGCGCCCAAGAATGGAAAGTTCGCGCGGAGGAACTCGGTGGCCGCTGAGCGTTATGACCCCGAGGAAGACGACGGCGACGAGGAGAAGGTGGTGCACGAGAAAACCGAGCAGCAAAAGTCTCGGCTGTCTCAAGCCATAGCTCCCATCCTGCTCTTCAGGTCCCTTGACTCAGATCAGGTGAGACCGATGACTCTTTTTGTCGTTGTTCGTGTTTTCTAATGGTACATAACTGGCAAACTGCAGGTTTTAAATAAACCGTCACCTCGAAAAAGGGCCTAATGCTCATCGAATCCATGGTTTTCGAAATGCTTTGGAAATGTTCAGCCCACCAAATTTGAAAAATAAATGCAATTCTAAATTCCGAAATTTAGATAGCTGAGCTGACCTTTCGCACCACGTGATTGTATAGTGTTTATGTCCATTGTGTGAGAGAATGCGTGCGATTCACGTGAGCGTGAGTGTTGCGTTCAGTTCGCGGCGCTTTGAGCCGATTCAAGAAATTGGGTAAAGCGCCTATATAATACTCATTATTATTATTATTATTTTCGTCTGGCTCTGGAGGGTGTTTCTTCGCCGAAACGTTGCCGGTTGTCTCGCTCGTCTATGCTGCTCCTAGTGGATCACTGAATCTCTGTTGTTTCGTAGTACCGTATGCGCTTCTTAGAACGTTCCCACCCCTGGCAGTCACCACTGTTTCAATGACTTTGGTTTTGAAATATCTATTAATCTCGAAACAGGTTTCCAAACTTAAAAGGGGAGACAGAAAAGTCCAGCGATATGGTATTGTCGGACTTTCAGTGCTCGGGTTGTGAGTTCGAATCCTGGCTGGGAGGCAAAAATTTGTGCTGGCGTTTTCATAGATGCCAACGCTGTCCTCGTTTGATATCACCCCGGCTTATGTGATGGAAAAGGACGTTAAACCCTTAAAGATCCGCCCACCCTTCCAAACAGAACATAGTTGTTTGGTTCCATCACGTCATAGCAATGCAGAAAATGATTTTTGTTAGGTGCAAGTTTAAAACCTCCGCAATATCCTTTCATCCTTTGATATTCGCGAATTGTTTGAAAGTGAATGATTGTTACCATCGCTTTTTTTGGGGGGTCCGATTTGGGTGAAAAAAATCCGAACCACTAACTTTCACGTGTACATTGGCCAGGTTTGTTTAAAAGAGGTGTTTTCCTGTTGTACAGGTTGCTGACGTCATAGACGCCATGTTTGAACGGCGCGTGCAAGCTGGTGAGGTCGTCATCAAGAAAGGGGATGACGGAGACAATTTTTACGTCATCGATACCGGTATTTACAGCGTACGCATCCAGACGCCTGAAGGACAGGAAAAGACGGTAAATGCGGTTTATGTGTCTTTTGAGCTGTCTGAAGCAATATGTTACATTGACTTGAACTGGCTGCACACACATCATTGTTCGTAACTAATCCAAGTAAAAACAGTATAATAACTTATCCAGTTATCTCATTTTCTATTAAACAATATTATCTTTATTATGTATCTATATTATATTTTATGTTTTTGTGTATTTTTATTTGATGTGTATCATTGTTTTTGTTTGTCCACCACACCCAAATTTCCCTCTGGGATAATAAAGATGTATTGATTGATTGATTGATTGATTGATTGATTGATTGATTGATTGATTGATTGACGCTAGACTAGGGTATTTTCTTGTTCTAACTAGTAAGTCGGCTTAGTCATGCAGTCGTAACTCACTATTTCGGAACAGACCTTTTCTCCAAAATGGAGTGGGATGACAACTACATCGTGAACATTTACACATTTACTCCATTTTGTTGTCAAGACTCCTGTCAGGCACTCCTTGTTGTTTTGCGCGTTTACACAGGTTAAGCAAAGGCCGGGCTTTCCCTTCATGCTTTCAGGTACACACGTTTGACAACAGCGGGAGTTTTGGCGAGCTGGCTCTCATGTACAACATGCCGCGGTCTGCTACCGTGATGGCCGACACGGCGGGGACATTGTGGGCCATGGACAGGGCCAGCTTCAGACGCATTGTCCTAAAGGTCTCTCTCTCTCTCTCTCTCTCTCAGTCTCTCTCTCTCTCCCTCTCTCTCATTATTTCTTGTTGTTGCAGCAACGGCTGATTGAAAATTTATCATGTTTGGTTAAATCACTTCCGTTGGAAAATCCGTTCGTTCGTTCTCCCGAATATATATACTCAATATTCTTCATCGTCATAGGCTGCCTTCAAGAAGCGACGTCTTTACGAGGAGCTTCTCGAGAACGTGCCCATGTTGAAGACGCTCGAGTCCTACGAACGGATGAACGTCGCCGACGCCCTTCAGACGAAGACCTTCGCCGACGGTGACGTCATTATCGCCCAGGGCGACGAGGCGGACGGGATGTATTTCGTCGAGGAAGGGACGGTTCGGATCACGATCAAGAAAGGGGGTACTGACGAGGAAGTGGGGAAACTGAGCAAAGGGAAGTACTTCGGGGAGCTGGCTCTCATCGAGAACAAGCCAAGGTCAGCCAATGTCATCGCCGACGGGAAGGTCAAGGTCGCTTTCCTGGAGAGGGAATCCTTTGAACGGCTCATGGGGCCGTGTCTGGATCTGATGAAGCGAAACTCGGACGTCTACAAAAAGTACGCCGGCAAGGGCAAATAGTTCTGCTGTTCAAGTTTTGAGCGTGTGAATTGTATGCATTCTGGCCAAACCTGACTGCAAGAGGTCATCTTTACTTTTATTCAAGGGTCATCCTCATCCTTAAAAGAGAAGCCTGGACTGTCAAATCAGTTCTTGCGCCTTT
Organism: Batillaria attramentaria; assembly: GCA_018292915.2. Classification (NCBI taxonomy): domain Eukaryota; kingdom Metazoa; phylum Mollusca; class Gastropoda; family Batillariidae; genus Batillaria; species Batillaria attramentaria. Next base: position 272,549 of record JACVVK020000414.1, on the reverse strand, counting down.
TAGATTTCTGACGGAAGACACTACTGTTCGGAAGAGAAAACGCTTATTCCGAACCTGGTCACGGTAAAAGCAAGGAGGAAAAACCGACGAGGAAGCTCTCATGGTTACCCAGATATCGACACCAGCCTTGTCAGTGACGGACACAATACATAATATAAATCAAGGAGTGTTGTGTTAAGGCCAGCCAGCTCACATTTCTCACGACTCAATACGTCATTTCCAACCTCTCAAGCGGTACTTCGCACCGACACTTGTTGCAGATATCTGACCACAGATATGAAACAATAAATCACGTTTTCCTGTAGGGGCAAGGCAGCAACGTGATGATTACTGTGGCACTTTTATTGCAGCTGATTATTTTGACGGACGTTGTAAAGTGATTCATACGCCTTGCTGGTGAGAAGGACTTGAATACGAATCATTTCCTGTTCAGACTGTTATATTCGGTGTGTCGTATGTCACTGCTAGTTCAGTTCTTGTCGATGCTACTCTTGTGTGTGTGTGTGGTGTGTGTGTGTGTGTGTGTGTGTGTGTGTGTGTGTGTGTGTGTGTGTGTGTGTGTGTGTGTTTTGACTTTTCCTCTCTCTCATGCTTACACCGTGTTTGCGACGCATGTTTGAGTACGACAGTTCTGTACATTTTGTAAGCTTTTCGTCACACGTATAAAGACAAGAATACTTTAGCAAGAAATGCAGGGGAGGGGGTGGGGTGGGGTGGAGCCGGGATCAAGTGACAAAAAAAGAATGTCTTGTTTGTTTGTTTTTTGTTGTTGTCAGTTTTGTTGTTGTTGTTGTTGTTGTTGTTTGGTTGGTTGGTTGTTTTTTGCCACATTTGTACAGAGTTCCAGTAAGTCTCTACCCATGTTGACTAATTGTCCCGTTTAATTTTAAATTCAGCCGAAAATTTGATCAAAACTTTCTCCGCACAGCCATAAAAGCAGACGTATGAATACCTCTGTGAGCAGGAAGGGGTAAATTTACCCAGCTCGGAGCAGTGAAGGTTTACCAGCTCGGAGCAGTGAAGGTTTACCCCCTAAATCGCCGGTTTCCAGAATTGATTGTTCGCGAGCTGAGAATAGAAAGCTGGCTGAAACCAGATGTTAGCGGCATTAGGCTTGCAGGCCGGAATGCGGAATGAAAATAGTGACTATACCCATGGATTGAAAAATAGTTTGTTCCCGATTGTTTTTGTGGTTGTTGTTCTTTATCGGTGTGTGTGTGTGTGTGTGTGTGTGTGTGTGTGTGTGTGTGTGTGTGTGTGTGTGTGTGTGTGTGTGTGTGTGTGATTGATTTTTGTCCATTTACTTGGGTTTTATTTATTTTTCATTGTTTATGTTGTTACGATTAGTCTTCAAGTTGTGTGTGTGTGTGTGTGTGTGTGTGTGTGTGTGTGTGTGTGTGTGTGTGTGTGTGTGTGTGTGTGTGTGGCGGAGGAGGAGGTTCGGGGGTGGGGGGGGGGGGGCTGTTGAAGCGCGGTTTTCGCCAGATCTCGTTCAAAAGAACCAGATTTCCGTTGTAACGATCACGCTATCACTGAAGTAGCCATCGTCCATTCTCGCCGTGAGAAAGCGCAGGTGAAGCTACCAGAAAAAATCGTTACAACAAACATCGTCAGCAACTTCAGCCACACGTGACCTGCTCCAAGCAGTATAGTCCGCTCCAAATCCTTTCAGTGTAGTGAGAAACGGAAAAGAAAACACACTTGATTTGGCTGTTCTGTTGAATCGTTTGATAAGCTGGAGAGGATAACACACGTGATACGGCTGTTCGGTTGCACCGTCCCAAGCTGGAGAGCTCGGATGGAAAGATTTCTTTTATACAGACGCTATCGCCAAACTGTGTAAAATATGATTATGAAGGGTACATTAGTGTGCCACTCCTGAATTACAGTCCCCAGTTTTAAGTAAAACGTTGCCATGACAATTTTTGTACTTGTTGCTAAATAAGGCTAAAACCCGGATTTCTAGGGCAATTCCAATAATATTTGTTCGAAAATGTTTCTCAGTATCAAGATTTGCTTTTACTCAAACGATTATGTTCAAATATTGTATGCCTTTCTCTAGACATATTTTAAAAACGATTCCGCATAGTGTTTCGCCGGCGGCCACGTGAAGCAGAAGGCTACTGACCACCAATAGCTTCCGGGGCTTCCGCGGCTAAATATAGTACACCATTTTTGCCCCTTTTAAAATTTGTATGCAGAGTAAAAAATGGCAATCTGGGGCTTTTTCGTTGGCTGTGTAAATAAGTTTCATGCAAGGTAACAGTAAAATTAGGGGAAAATGAGCCCGGCTTGTGGACTATTTGTATTCATGCGCGGCTGGCACAAGAGCTAGCAGACGACAGAGGAATGAGGGGGTATGTGGTCGCTGCTAACACTTCCAACCTCCCCCCCCCTCCCCCAGAACGTTGGAATTGGTTGAAATTTACTCTACACATGAGTCTTTGGATGCTGGATTTTTGTGAATTTTTTGGGTTGAATTTTAAAGCATTTCTAGGGTGTCATACGCAACGTTATGTTTACTAGGAATATATAGCGTTTTCTTGAAATTTGCATTAGTGGCCCGCAGCCAAAACTGCGTGACTGGATACTGAGAAACATGCGTAACTGACGTCCATTTCCGAAGAGCTACTCTGGAATTGCCCCGCACGTATTGTTATGCAATTTGTATTCAGTCAGTGACGTTATGGTTGCGGCATGCGCAAATATGCACGCACATTTCAATGTCAAAGTTTCAACCATTCACGGATTTTTTTTTTTTTTTCGCGAAGACGTGCTGTATACTGAAAACTTTTAGAGTAGACCGGACTGCGTCAACCAGACGAGACATCCGGAGTAGTGTCTGACATAACAAGAAAGAAAACGCACCGACTGATTTGTTAGCAATCTCAACACGTTCATGATAAATCGACTTCTCGGGGTTTTGTGTATTCATGCGCGCGAAGACGACGTAGCCGACAAAATCCTAACAATGGGCCTGAGAACTGGTTTTCGACATGGTAGCATTGACTGGTCCAGTTGTAATCGAAACTAGAACGCGTCCTTGGAATGAATAGCAAGAGAACTACGGTTGGCAAGGATCAAACACTAGACACTTCATGCTGAATTCTGCGTGGGGAAATGTATACTACATAAACAACAAGCATGTTTGAGTAGTTAGTTTCGCCGAATCACATGACAGAGAAAAAGCAAAGAAGAAAGAAAGAAATGACGGGAAAAAAGTAAGGAAAAAGCAGAAGAAAGGACGAAGGAAAGAGAGAAAGAAGAAAGAAACAAACAAACAAGGTTGAGAGGAAGACAAGTAGAAGAAGCCGGGCAAAACAGAAGATGAAATAGGAAAAAAGGAGAAATGAAAACAAACAAACAAACAAACAAACAAAAAAATATATATATATTAAAAACTCGGTCGAAATCTGAAATAGAAGTTGATGTTACTACCCGCGGTATACTGCAAAACAATGCAATCTGTAATGCTCCCTCTGCCGCCGGCAGATTTCAGGCTGAAATGGTTGGGGTTTTTTTTTTTCAAAGTAACGACACAAAGATTCATAGCGCTCCGACCAAGCCACAGGCGGCTCCCATGAAACTGTTTAGCTAGTAACCAACCAGGGGGGTTTCTGTGAATACAATTAATTGCACCTTCAGTGCGAGAGTGTCAGTGAGGAACTGAACTGGCCTGCCTTGCAAAAAGGGCGGGAGGCCATCTTTCAGCAGTAAACATGCCTGTACCATGCAGGCAGGTGCTGACTTGAAACTCAGTCGAAATATACCTGTGGTTAGACTGCGCGCAGCGTGCCGAACTTCTGGGACAAACCAATTACCACTGTATCAACACCTCTGGTACTGGCTAAAAAGAACCCTTAATTGGTCCGTTGTGCCTGTGAAGATTACTGTTTGATCCATCGAACCTTACACATTGTTAGTACGAACACAAACAGGTCAAAACACCGTTGTTGTTGTTGTTTTTTTCAGTGTTCTCTTCCACAATACTTTTATTTGACACTTTACAACAATTGCTGTAAGTCTCCTGCGCCGGAGACTGAGCAGGGGGCGGTTTGCCAGTCAAATCGTGATTTGATATTGATGGGGTACGCCAGTGATGGCTGGTCATGTTACAAGCACCTACCACATATCAAACCACCCTAAGCTTGCAAATCATCCCTGCCCACCGGCGGGGTTGAACTGTTTGATATAGAGCTCTTGCACGTACGTCATCCAAACTGAGGTGCGTGGCGGACAGCTCCATGTCAGTTTTTCCTAAGGGGAACGTTTTGTTTGTGCGCCGGCTATCCATATCTTTATGGTCCTGGCCAGCATGTGTACCACGTGATACGCAAAGTGAAAGAGCTCTATAGCAGCATATGAGCAGTCTCATCAGTATATAAGCGTCACCGTTTTTAAAAAGTTTCGGTTATCTCCACTGTAATTCAACGTAACACTGTTGTTATACTGGTAAGGGCCACCATCGCCTTTCAATATTTGGAGCATGAAAAGATTGAAACGACACTTTTGATTAGAAGCTGATGGCAGCCGTGTGCGTGGTGGCCACTGAATCAGATGAGTCGTATATTTGTGCTTTCAAGCCGCTTTGGAAAGCCAAAAGGTGAACCAGGGAGGAAGACCAAAAACATATCAAAAGACTTCATGTAATATCAGTAAATGTCTCGAATTTAAAAAACAAAGAGTCACAACAACGGTCAGCAAGAGCAAGACGAAAATGCGTAGGCCGGTAAATTACAGCAAGTAATATAGAACATACAAAAATATTTCAAGGCAGCAAAAGCAAGGACTAGCTACAGCTGAATGTGTCACGTTCCCAGGTATGATCTGTCCATGACCTTGTCAAAGCGAGACTTTAAATTTGCGCACAAATCAAGAAAAATCGAGCACATCTAACATCTTTCATCCTCTGTTATTTCTCCTCTTAGTTTATTTCTTCTTGAACAAAAGCCGCTTTTGCTCCATTCCCCCGAACCTAAAAATTTTCTACACATGTTACACATAATTATCACATAGACCAACCACAGCACCTGACAGTCACACAGATAAAATGTACCAACAACCAATCGCAAATGAGAATTAAAACATAGTTGCTAAGCTGTACACTTTCACTTTTCAATGTCTAAAATTATTGTAAATAAGGACAATGTCTTGATTTTATTTCGTCTTTCCGTCTATACTGACATACACGTGAAGGAAAATAAAAGCATGAACGACCGTCCTTCACTTTAACGTGCTCCCTCCTCCCATCCCCACCACCCAACAACAGCAAAAAAAAAAAAAAAAGGACAAAAAAAGAGAGATAAAGAATGAAAGAAACAATATTTGCATGTTGGATATGGTAATCTTGTTAAAGACAAACAAACACAGTGAATCCTGTGCTGACTATTCTGTTAGCGACTATGGCCATCAGCCTGATGAAATAAAACACTAAATGAGAAAAATAATGCTGGTATATCGACTTGTACAAAACTTTGTTTACATCGCTTTCTTGGTTTTCACATTTTACTTCACATTTTAGTTTAACTGGTTGCCTTAAAAAACCCATTCGGACGCAAAAAAGGACAGGAAAAATGAAACAGAAAAAAAACACAACTCTCAAGCATTTTAAAACTGCCTCTTTCATCACTAGCTCTCGATCTGCACCCATCTTCCTCCAAAAAGGGAGGGCAATCTGCAGTGTGAACACTGTCTAAACAACAACATAATACTGCGTGAGCCCACTAGTTTCAGTTTGGTCCCGTCAGTCATACTCTTCCATCCTTGCGCTGTGCTTGGTTTTATCACATAAGGATACCAAACCATTTGGCCCGTGTGAGTTACAAAAATGTAAAACTAACTATATCTATATACAAGATAAGAAAGTATTCAGTGTATCATCGCATGTTCGTACGTACAAGAGCAGCAATCCAGCATTGCTTTCTTCACATTTTCTCAACAGTCAACCACAAAAAGTCCTAATACAGCCCCCCCCCCCCCTCCCATCCCATACGCCCCCCCCCCTCCCCACACCCCACCTCCAAAAAACAAAGTAAAATGAAATATACATTTTTTTCTTCCCCACCCCCAAAAAAAACAAAAAAAAAACTTTCAGTATCCAAAATTTTCTTGCCTTTGAGAAAACTTCACTTTTGGAAGATATTTTCCATTTGACATGGCTGTACATGTATTGTGTGCTGAATGACAGTAAAAGTCATGCCATCACGTTTCACAAGCTCATCTCAAAAGTCCTCAAAACGCTGGGGCAGTCAGTCTGTAAACTACTTTGAACATTTACAGGCAAAACCCATTCTCCGATTCAGTCAGCCTGTCCATTCTCAGTCCACTAGCTTCCCGTCTTCTTTTAGACAGGTGCGTAGGTTGTTGAAGAACTCGGTCATGGACCCTGGAATGGCCGAGTCGACGAGAGAACGTGGCAGCATCCCTCGTATATCTGGCTGGATGAAACTCACCAGTCTTGAGTGCTGCGGTCGCCTGAAAGCGAAAGAGAACAAAATCATTTAATGCTCATCATGTGAGTAAATGTTTACCACCATGATATTTATGCACATGGAATATTTGCCAGTTGAGGCGACAATATATGTGAGTAAAACGTGCAGAGAGAGAGGGCAAACAAAGAAAAACAACAAAACACGACAATAAAAAACAACAACAAACAAACATACATACGTCTATGTACGCACAGCAGTAACATAGGTCTACATTTAGGGACAGTTAAACATTTTGCACTCTCTGGGGCACAGAGTCCTTCAGTGGAAAGTCACGCCCCGCCGAAAAGGGACTGCACTCTGGAGTCTAAACATTTTGAATTAAGGATTATCTCCCTTTGCTCTTCTGTAAATGCAGTAATCAGGTATTTGACTGATGACTGCAAACTTTCATTTAAATCTTTTGTCCTTAAATGGATCTTGATTACTGGGTTAGGTAGTTAGTTATTTACGGTTTAACGCCGCGCAAGCAGCAAAGCCTATTTGGCGCGGATCATCAAGGTCCTTCTTCTTGATTACTGAAGGGATAACCCCATAGTTTTCTGAAGATTAAATGTCAAAGTATACCTTAACCCTTTACACACTGACACTACCCTTTCATACATCTGGCACCCAGCTGCCTAGATCCTGTGGTGACATCGCACCATGCGGGCCAATTCTTCTTCTTCATGTTTATTTTCGTCTCAAAGAAAATTACAAAATCTTTATAGAGACACTTTTTAAAAGGACATGTACATAATTATTAACAACTAACAATACGTAAAATAAATTAAAAAGTACACACACATAAAAAATCCTCTCTCTCTCCCACTCTCTCTCTCTCCCACTCTCTCTCTCTCCCTCCCTCCCTCTCTCTCTCTCTCCCACTCTCTCTCTCTCTCTCCCTCTCCCTCCCTCTCTCTTCCGACACACACACACACACAGCCACACACGAGCGGGCCAAATGATTTTATATTTAGAGGAAGTGTTGCTAAGAAATTGTACTTTACTTTGGCATCACCTTGAGTTGGTTGCCATGGAAACCTGACAGCAGACGTGTTTTGGTACGGGGATAAATAAAGTATTTTGACTTGACTTGACTGACTTGACTTGACTTGACTTGACTTGACTTGACTTGACTTGAATGTAAATAAACCGTTACAACTACAGTCGTAGCTCCGGCAGAATGAGTGAAACAAAATGGGTACTTACTCTGGGTTCTGGATGCACATAAGGCCGCAGTGGTAATTCCATCCACGCACGTACTTTTCCTGAGGCGGGTAGTCAGGACATATGACACTGATACCTGGGCCAGAAAAAACAAACATTGGACTTTTTACTTTTCCTGAGGCGGGTAGTCAGGACATATGACACTGATACCTGGGCCAGAAAAACAAACATTGGACTTTTTACTTTTCCTGAGGCGGGTAGTCAGGACATATGACACTGATACCTGGGCCAGAAAAAACAAACATTAGACTTTTTACTTTTCACAGCAGGCACACATGAGACAAAACGTGCACAGCATGGCTTGAAAAGGACAAGGTGTCATCTTACGTAACTGTCCATTAAAAGCAAGAGTTTCCAAAGATAATTCTTTGAGAAAGGAGGTGAGTTTTAAAACTGCCAATTATCCATGATAAAAAGTAGTAGTAGTAGTAGTAGTAGTAGTAGTAGTAGTAGTAGTAGTAAACTGTAGTCGTGGTAGTAGTAGTAGTAGTCGTGGTAGTAGTAGTAGTCGTGGTAGTAGTAGTAGTAGTAGTAGTAGTAGTCGTGGTGGTGGTGGTGGCGGTGGTAGTAGTAGTAGTAGTAGTAGTGGGACATGGGCCCTGAGGCCTGTTGAATGTCCCTTCTTACGAATTCTCTCATCAATTCGCACATAAAGGTTTGATGATAGTAGAAAACCGAAGTGTGACTTCTGATTCCTATCTTAACTCTGAAAAATTAGGAAATAACAACAAACGAAATACAGTAACAAACAAGCAAACTGAAATACACAAGAAAGAGAGAAAGAACCAAGTGAGACTCTTTTGTAAAACATGTGCCATTTTTTTACCCAACACTACCAGCAATATGAATCATAATCAAATTCAAGACACCCAAACTGTGTAGATTTTGAGGTGCATGTACAAATAGTTTGTTGCTCACCATTTGTGGAAATGTAGGTATCACCCCTTATCGTCAAGACAGCGTCAACAAAATCACGTGGCGAGATAAGGCCCATAGCCGCACTGTTCGTTGCTGTGCGATTCAAGCGCAGGTTCTGGAACATGCATAAAAATATTTTTTTAAAAATTATACAGTTATTTAATATTTTTATCTATTCTGTTAATTTGTTTATTTATATCATTATTTTATTTTATTTTTTTATTTTTTTTAGGGGGGAGGGGGAGGGAGGGGGGGAGGGGGGAGGGAGGGGGGGGGCATTCTTCCATTTCATCCAGCCTGCACATTAGGGTAGCCTATTTAGGAAATGCCTGTGGCTAAGGGGGGAAAAGCAAATCACTTTCTACATACAGCAGTTCTCTCCCCTTGAGTACTGAGCGCCATTCCTTTTCTACATACCTTCCAAAATCGGGAATCATTTGTAATGGATTGTGCACTACTGTGTTACACTGCATCATGCCTGGGAACGGGAACACACACACACACACACACACACACACACACACACACACACACACACACAGAAAAAAGAAAAAGCAAACAACAATCTCTGAAAAGAAAAACAACAACAACACACACACACACACACACACACACACACACACACACACACACACACACACACACACACACACACACACACACAATATGTACCTCATCTAACTCTCGGATGACTTCCACTTTCTTAATGCCCTTGTCCCATCGTATACGGGGTGCAGGCAAGGGCAACGGGTCCACATATTCAAACAGGGTCTCCATGGGACAATTGTATTCGCTCTGACCTCTGTAGCTGCACACAGTAAACACGACACTGTGTCAACCAACACTCTATTGTGTGTCCATAATGAATGTGACTGCGTGTGGACTACAGTGACCTGCTGAAATGTTTGCTCAGAACTACTGATACCAATGCGAGGACCTACATGCAAAATGCGTAATCCATTTCGAGGGTTACCAGAAGGTCCTGTCGAGACAGGTACAAAGGAGACAGATAGGACGTTTTGGCAGGAAACACTCGAATTTTGGTCATGCAACCGCCAAAGATTTTCGAGATTTTTTTGTGTGAATATTTATTGGAAACAGATGTTTGAAAACATGTGACCTAACAGGCTTTCAGTTATAAACCATGGATATGATTCTGACGTAGCTGATGACCTCGGCATAAGTAAAAATTTGGGCAAAAGACGCAAGCTTGAAAAAAAAAAAAAGCACCGAAATGAGTCTGAAATATGCCTCCCAAAAACCTCATGTGACAATGATGTCAAATGTAATTTTTGTTCAGCAACTGGCGTGTACTCATAAAACCTTCATTAGACAACGGTGAAAAAAGTGACGTTATTAAATGACGTCAAAGTGCTATTTTGGAACAGTTGCGTTCCTTGAAAAGGGCTTGTCAGGTTTGCAAAAAAAGCAGTGAAAATATAAATTTAGGCTGGTTTAACATACGCCGAGCAGAAACGGAAAGACGGAGAACACCGACAGTTATAAGATGTATTGGGTCACATCTTTCTCTGAATAACCTTCTCTCTGCAATAGGCCTACAACACTGGCTCCATAAAAGGTACCGCCGAAAATCGTCGGCGACTGAGATACCAAACGCAATATACACTGTGCAATAACTGTGAAATGAAGAGCGCGAGCTGACACTGACACGTGAGTCAAAATCACCAAATCGGCCTGAAAAGATATATCAGGGTTAACTGAAACTGCTGGTAAGTAAGAAACACAAATGAATAAAATGACATGAAAATCTGAAGATAGATAGGGTAGATACAGTTGAAATAAGGTACCTACAGATAGCCGTTGAATCCAGGACATGTTGAATGCTTGTAGTGAATAGTGATGTCTGCCTGAAAAAAACAAAAGACAAACAAAACTGACATACAGATGTTCAGTCAAGAAATATACAGACTCATTTGTTTACTGCCCCAACTCTTTTGCCAATACCAATGGCATTCCTCCCAGGTAATGGGTGGAATCCATGGAGAGCTCGGAAGCTGGGGCAGTCTGTATTATGCATGAAGATGGGGATGATTGTCTGATGATGCTATGGAGGTCCGTGTGGTTTGAGACTGCACTGTGTGACAGGGTCGTATTCCACGCTTCCTATCATAAATATCCCGGCGTTAACCAGGCCTGGGAACTACGCTTCCTGTCATGAATATCCCGGCGTTAACCAGACCCGGGTACTACGCTTCCTGTCATAAATATCCCGGCGTTGATCAGACCCGGGAACTACGCTTCCTGTCATAAATATAGTATCCCGACGTTAACCAGACCCGGCACCTGTAGTGCAGGTCGTGTAATCATCCACATCATGAATTGTGTCATTGCAACGGAAGCATCCTCGTTGGTGTCTCTTCTGTATGGCAACAGCCTCCGCACGGTGCCCATAACACACCCGCTCTGGGGAGGAGCCGACCTACCTAGGAAAAATCCCGCTTGCCTCAGCTGGGATTCGAACCCGGGTCTCCCAGTCCATGATCCGAAGTGCTAACCATTACACTACGGAGACCAATGAGAAATACCGACGGGAAATAACTCTGGAAGAACAAAATGGACGACAACCAAAGAAAGTGGCTTGTTTGTACCGGTAGTCTGACAACGTTTTCTAGCTGCTGAGCTGTAAATAATTCCCCCAAACATGAAAGTCAAAATGCTTTAGAAGAAGGTAGAGTAGGGGAGGAACGGACGAAGCAACAGACGAACGAACGAAACTTTACTTAACCATTTAACGAACGAACGAAGTTATTTACACGTCTTCTCGGTCAACTCACTCGGACCTTAAAATACTGCCCTGCCCCAGAAAATCAACTCATAATAGTATTGCCAATTTTCAATCAGCCGTCGAAAGAACGGCACATACTGCTGCTAATTAATGAAAGAAAACGGAAATAATTATAAGAATGAGTCAAGATTAATGGGGGGGGGGGGGGGTTCAGTTTTCTTTTAACTAATTTATTATCCTTTTCGGGAAATTCGGGCTGCTTCCCCTGGGCGCAGCGCGTCGCCGCGGTGCAGCGCCACCCAATACCGATCCTGTTCTTCAATTCTGCTGGGGGAGGAAAGCCGGATAACCCGGGGAGAAACCCCCGATGAGCAGCCCGGTAGCCAGATAAAAACAGTTATCACACATCACAAGCTCAACCTGAGCTTCATCGCCGTGACAGCGGTGGTGACGGCCGTCCCGTCAGTAGTGCAGAAAGTCCGACGCACTACCTATTAGACCACCGCTCACCGCCAATTGTAGGCGGGAAAAGAAATTAGCATCTCAGTTTTGCACTAAATGTCACATGCTGAGCTTTAGCTGCCAAAGCGCAGGCCGGGCAGCATTCCTGGCTAAAACGTTACAGCATGCAAGAAGCATGCATCAGCTCACCCAACAGATCCCCAGCTTAAAGGTGACATCGGCATGGAAGAAAGTTTGAGAGAAAAGAGAGAGAAAAAAAAATCTGCTTTGATGTGTAAAGTGCATGCACCGACTTGAAGCAATGCCAACTTCAGTCAGTACGTGCAGACTGACCTTCCTTCTTCACTCATAAATGCACGCATCATAAGTGCACAACTCAAACATGAACAAAAAGTTTAAGTACACACGACCACAAATGCACTCTCTGTGCATACATAGTACCATCAATACACCAAGAGAAATGGCGCCTTTTAAATAATAATGACATATATACAATAACTGTGTATTGTTTGGGCACTTTACCCAATTTCTTGAACTGGCTCAAAGCGCCGCGACTGAGCTGAACCCAACACGCACGCTCACGTGAATCACACGCATTCTCTCACACACTGGACATGAACACATTACAATCACATGGTGCGAAGGGTCAGCTCAGATAATATTTAAGTCTCGGAATTTAGAATTGCATTTATTTTCAAATTTTGTGGGCTGAACATTCCGAAAGCAGGAGGGAGAGGAAGCCGGAGTAACCGGAGAGAACCCCCGACGATCGGCCACCAAAAAAAAACAGTGCCACGTACGAGAAGGAGAAATTCTTCACCCCGAGTGGGACTTGAACCTGACCTGTCGCACTAGTGCCAAAGTCTCTAACCACTAGACTACCGACCGCCCCCGCCCCCCCAAAAAAAAAACACCAAAAAAAAACAACCAACAAACAAACAAACAAAACAAAACAAAAAACAACAAAAACAAAACAAAAAACAAAAACAAAACTACAGAAAATGCAAAACAAAACAAAGTAAGGTGGTAAAAAGGCCCAACTGCTATCAACTTCAACTGAGCTCTTCTCCTCAGTGGATTGGTTCACCTATGTCCCCCCCCCCCCCCAAAAAAAAAAGAAAAAAAAAAGAAAAAGAAAAAAAAGATGAAGTGTTTTCAAGAGATGAAATGTCGAACTTTGTCCTCTTTAAGTGCATGATATGCATTTATGTTTTGTGCATGTCGGTATGGGTGAAAGAGGACGACCTTGGCCCATTATGTCGCTGTGACCCATCCTTCTACAAAAATGAGTCAGTCAGCCTGACGTGTGGGGCATCGGTGTGCACGCATGCTGCAGAGAAAAGGTTCTTCATAACCTCTGGGCTGCCTCTGTCTGTCAGCGCTATTATAATAGATGTGATCAAAATGTGCACGGATGAAAGGTCAACATAAATTCATAAGCTTAACTGACACTTCATGCAGCGGCAGCGGAAAGTTGCCTCCCCCCCCCCCCCCCCCCCCCCCCGCGCCCTTCCAGTTTTTGATAATTATATATGATTCAGGTGGTTCTGTCCGTCTTTGCCATCTATAAGTTCCTCTGTATCCCCAAAATGAAAAAAATGAAAAAACCCAACAACAACAAACAATAAACCAAAACAACAACAGAAAACCCATAGACACACAGCAAATCACCCTTGCTATGGCGTATTTGAGTATTCCGGGGATTATCGCCCTTTATGCAGACAGCACTTCGTTTCATCAGACTGGTGTAGGGCCGCTCCCCCCCCCCCCCCCCCCCCCCCCGTCACGCTGCGTGAGGCACTGATACGTGACTAATTTACGACTATCTCACTTCGCTCAGCACTTCCTCTCTGCCCTGGTTTACGGGGTACAGAAATTACTCCATCAGGGGGGAATATGCTTTGCCTGAAAGGAGTTCTCTAGAAAGTTATACAAAACTGATGAGTTCATTTTTTTATGCGCAAAACTATCAGTATCCGGCCGTTTGGGTTCTTAAAGAGATATTCAGTCAAGAAGGAGAACTGAGCTGGAAATTATAGAGCGTTACTGACTGAATCTCTACACATGAGAGTGCAACGTAAATAAATAAACACACACACACACACACACACACACACACACACACACACACACACACACACACACACCCTGACACACACGCTCACACACTGACACACACACACCGGCGCACACACACACGTACACTGACACAGGGCGGACAAAACGACGAACAGAAAACAGCAAAGTACTGACATCCTCCCCCTTTTCAGCCGTTATACCGCCAAGTAAAAAATGCTGCTAATCACTAGCACAGCATGGGAACAGAAACCTATTTCAGTACAATTTATGAAGAGAGACAGGGATCGCAAAGGGGAAGGGAGAGGGGCGGTAGTGGGGGGGAGGGGGGGGGAGAGAGAGAGAGAGAGAGAGAAAGACAGAGAGCGTAGACTTCAGCTCGCAAAACTGGAATGAATTATGGCACCGTGCTAAACGCCAGACTATGTGCAGCGCGTTGAAAATACAGCCCAGTGTTAGCTGTCAGAAAGCGTTTCATGCTATTGACTTGTCTGGAAAGATTTCCGCCGCAGGGGCTGCAACTAGACAGGACGCACTTGCTGAAACCCTGAAAAATCTGGTGCGATGCCAGACCCGCCGAAGAATCGAAGACACAACATGGACCAACAACGACGAAATCCTAATAAACGTTGCCGTGTGTGGATCCTCGGAAATTTTCATAAACCAGTATTCCAAAAAGTAAAGAAATAGGTGGTAGGGTTGGAGGGTGTTGATGGGGTAAAGGGGGGCGGGAACTGAGGGGAGGGGGGGGGGGCTGAAAAAAAGAACAGCTTAGAATTGAAGGAAGTCACGGGGTTAGTAAATGTTGAGGAGTTTTTGTTTTGTTTTGCAGTTGTAACACGCAGGATTTACTCCCCAGCGTGAAGTGCCCCTGGTCTAAGCAGCCTGAAGCTGGAAGTGCGCCCTGATCTAAGCAGACTGAAGCTGGAAGTGCGCCCTGGTCTAAGCAGCTTGAGGCTGGAAGTGCCCCGGATCAAAGCAGCTTGAGGCTGGAAGTGCCCCAGGTCAAAGCAGCTTGAGGCTGGAAGTGCCCCGGGTCTTAGCTCGGTGCTACTGCCGACTATCTGGATTTCCTGGCTTTACCTCAGAGCTGAGACATAATTCAAAACTTTTGACGGAATCGAACCAGCAACGAATCTCCCCGCCATTTTTTTTTTTAATTGTAAAGAATAACTTCAGGCAATGAATGCCAGAACTACACCCCACGCAAGGCTGCCTCACCGCTCCTCTCACGTGGAGCCATCAGGGTTATGCTTTTTGTTTTGCCCGCACGTCAGCGAAAGTCTCACTACGTTTTTCAGGCATACTGACACTGTGAACAACGCCGTGGAAAACTTTTCATTGAATGCGCTTAAAATCCGTGCGACAGAATCAGTCATTTGGGTCACGATATAGCATCTGAAAGCATTGTGGTGACTCGGGTTGGTGTATAGTTTGTTCTACTGACGTGCGTAGAAGCGTACCGCGTACTGAGCAGACGACGTTATTTTGTCAGTTGCGGACATTGTGGTGACTCGGGTTGGTGTATAGTTTGTTCTACTGACGTGCGTAGAAGCGTACCGCGTACTGAGCAGACGATGTTATTTTGTTGCAGACTGAAGACCATCTACCCTGACAGCGCTGATTGGTGGATGCTTTTTTTTTTTTTCTGCCCCATCTCTTTTTGCCAGCTCCTGTCAGTGGTGTTCCTCCCATGTCACGGGTGGAATCCAAGGAGGGCTCGAAAGCTGGGGCAATTTTTATTATGCATGAGGATGGAGATGAGGCTAATGGTAAGATGATGCCATGGAGGTCCGTGTGGTTTGGGACTGCGGGACAGGGCCGCAATTCACGCTTCCTGTCATAAATATCCCGGCGTTTGGTGGCTGCTTTTAGCGACTTTGCCGATTGGCTTGTAGTACAGATATGGGAAGCGTTAGGCCAAAGAGAGTCATATTTCTTTACTACATGTATTAGAAGCCGCTAAGTCACGAAAATGGTCGAAGTGGCCAAAAGGAACATCTATTCGGGGCGGTCGGTGGTCTAGTGGTTAAGACACGTGTCACCAATGCGAGAATGAGGTTAAGGGTTCCAGTCCCACTCGGGGCTCAGAACTTTTCCTTCTCGTATGTGGCACCGTTCATTCGGGCCGATCGTCGTCGGTTCTCTCCGGGTACTCCGGCTTCCCCCCCCCCCCCCCCCCCTCTGCTTTGGAAATGTTCAGCCCACCAAATTTGAAAGATAAATGCAATTCTAAATTCCGAAATTTAAATAGCTGAGCTGACCCTTCACACCACGTGATTGTAATGTGTTCATGTCCAGTGTGTGTGAGAATGCGTGTGATTCACGTGAGCGTGCGTGTTGGGTTCGGTTCGCGGCGCTTTGAGCCTATTCATGAAATTGGGTAAAGCGCCTATACAATACTCATTATTATTATTATTATTCATTTGGCAAACCGCAGGCTCAGAGCTTTGTATGCGGCAGGGGGAGTCGGGGTGGCCGACTGGTACAGCGTTGAACTTCTAATGCTCGGGTCGTGAGTTCGTATCCCGGCTGGAGCCAAATATTTGTGCTGGCTTTTTCGTCGTTGCCCTGTCTTTGATATCACCCGTATGTGGTGGAAAAGGACGTTAAACCCCAAAACAGCCACCCACCCGTATGCGGCAGTAAGTTATTCCAGTCCCCTCAGAACTAACTGCGAACACAGGGACTTTAAATAACACCAGTGAACTGAAACAGTGGGTTTGAAGGTACATGCAAGGGTTTCAGACGTACAGGGGCGGAGGGTTGTGGGGGGGGGGGGGGGGGGTTGGGAAAGGTGGTAGGCTGGTGGGACTGAAAAAATGCTTAGGATCAAAAAGACGAAGAAATCAAGACACCACAGCTGTTTGAAGTGTGGCTGCTGAGTCCATCTCTTGCCTAACGAGCTAACCAATACGGCCGTGGCGTGGCTGGGTTTCTTGTTCATGACTTGGGATCGGTAATTATTGCGCTAGTTTACTGTCTTCCGCTCGGCGCAGACTCGGCAAATTAGTATGATTCCATGCTGTCTTTACTGACGAAAAGTCAGTCAGCGAAACCACACACACACGCACGCAGACAGACACATATACACAGACAGACAGACAGACAGACACACACACACACACACACACACACACACACACACACACACACACACACACACACACACACACACGCTCGTGCGCCTCAGGCTCAGGATTGTGACCACGTTATTCTGTCAGTGGCGTGTTGTGCGTGTGTGTGTGGTTTCACTGACTTCAAGAAACATTTTTCTGTGATTTCTCTTATCTGAAAGCTCTGAAAGAAGTAAAATGAACTAGACACCCGTGGCATTCTACTCCTAGCATTAATAGTCTTGCACGGGTTCCTTCCTCCGGTTTTTGAACATGGGGGCTCGATGCACTAGAAACAGACTAGACAAGTCTGAGCCTTAGCCGGCTCTAGTCAGTCTCAGACTTACTGAGTCGGGACTGCCGTCAGCGTGTATCACCGTCTAGTCCCTGACATTGTCTTAAACTCGCCATAGTCTCCGTTTACGCACCCCGTACTAATCTTTTACTCTCCGATCAGTCAAGCTAGTCATTCTCTAGACCCCGGTTCTATGGCTGAAATATTGGTCACTACTACGCTGGATACTGTGACATATA
>JACVVK020000414.1:237500-250000 GCA_018292915.2 Batillaria attramentaria | reverse complement strand
CATCGCTGGAAAAGGGCACACCTAAAATGTGAACGCCGGATTAGAACAGATAGAGCATAGATAGGCACAGAGCAGATCCCAATAAAGAGCTGAAAGTAGGGTCAAAACGGGAAACGCACGGCCCTAAATAGTGGGCTATTGAGATATCATAGACTGATTATAGTGATAGGGACGGAAGCGAGGACTCTTGATGGACTTTTTCCCGGGGTATCAATCAGCGCCACAGAAACTTTGGACGTTATAATTCACCTCTCCAAAGCCCCTCTGTCTGTCTGTCTGTCTCTCTCTCTCTCTCTCTCTCTGTATTCATTATGTTTAGTTTGTCGTTCCCTTGACATGCTCCGCTGGATTTCTTGCTGTATTATATTTGTTTGTGTTGTTTTGCTTGTTTTGTTGTTGTTGTTGTTTTCTTCTTCTTTCTTTATCCTTGTTTTGTTTGGTTTTCTTTCCGGCGTTTTTGTAGTGTTCCAGCATAGATCATGTAGAAATTCTTAGGTTTTTCGCTTTTGTTTTCTGTAGCAAGGACAAGGTGTAAGATAAGCACTTGTGCTTAACACTTATATCCATGTAAAACAAAGTTCATTCATTCATTCATTCATTCTCTCTCTCTCTCTCTCTCTCACACACACACACACACACACACACACACACACACACACACACACACACACACACACACACACACACACACCGTACACACACACGCGCGCGCGACGATCCGGCTGGCATTCCGACCCAAAAAAGTTGCACAAGAGCCTTGCATGTGTTGAATCACTGAGTCACACGTGCACACAAAAAATGTGGAATGCCACTTGATGCTTGATATCACACTGTTTCACGGTCTGTCGCTTCTGCAGACTAAAACGAGATAACGCCTTGGAGCTTTGCCAGACCAAGGAGCAATCTGCCCTGAACTTGACAAGAAGTTTCAGCCCAGCCATTACTAATAATGTGTGGATTATGTAAGCATGTAAGCCGCGCTCCCAGCTGCTTCCGTTGGCTCAGTCGAAGTGCCGCTAGTCAGTTGACACAACACGCACAAGCACGTGAATCACACGCATTTTCTCACCGGCACCAGACATAGTAATCACGATACAGTCACGTGGTGGGAGTAGTCAGCTATTTAGAATTTTGAATTGCTTTTATCTTGAAGTTTGGGTCGAACATTTCCACAACAGAGGCTGAGGAAGCCGGAGTACCCGTAGACGCCGCCCCCCTCCCCCTCCCACCCCCCCCCCCCCCCCCGACGACGGACCCGAACTGACTGAATGAACGGTGACATATAGCGACAGCAGAAAAATTCTTTGCCCCAAGTGGGACTCGAAACATCAACCTCTCGCATTGTTAGCAGGAGACGTTACCTCTGCACCACCGACCACCCCATTCTCCAGCTATGCTGACGTCACGGTTTTAGACGATGGACTGGATATAATGTAGGCTACATTACAACGACAAGAACCGGCACTGAAACCCGACGAGAAGAGGAAAAAGGTATGCTTTTCCAATTACCAATGCAAACAGCCACAGGCATGCACAAGTCCAAGCTGTGCATGAAAATGAACTCCGTGCAGGGCCCCAAAGTGTCTGACATTGTTTGCTCAACCACTTCCTTCCTAAGTTAAGTTCCTAGCGCCCGATATGGTCACGTGCGTAAGACATCGACCTCCCACACTGACTGGGCACACAAGCGGATCCAGAACTGGTGTGTGTTAGTGTTGTGTTTGGCAGTGGGGGGGGGGGGGACGGAGTGGTCGGGTTGAGTGGGGGGGGGGGGGGGTTGGGCGAGATGTTTTATAGTGGATGTGGCTGGGCGCCTAAAAATTCAAACATAACACAACTAGCACGGGAAGCCTTTGCAGTAAATGGCAGAGAGAGAGGGACCGGGGGCGGGGGGGGGGGGGGGGGAGAGAGGGAGAGAGAGAGTCAAAGAACAATGAATCTTTAGTTTTCAACAGTAAAGATTGTTGAATTGGAACAGAAAAATTAGGCCAATGCACGAGTTGGGGGTGGGGGGGGGGGGGTAGACCCCCATCGGCCCTCTCTGGATCCATGTGTGACGCATGCACTATCCTGACCCAGGACACGCATACAGAAAACCAATCTCTTACGAAAGGACTTGAGACATTTGCACGTCAGGACTCAACCCTCTCTCATGCACACTGCACCCTTTCACGACTAACATTATTACATCCAAGTGCGCACTGCCTGGTCACAAAATTTAAAGAACCTTACTTCAGGACTGAACAGTGATTTCCACTGTGTGGAAAAAAAAAAAAGGTTTCGCACTGACTCTGCCTTAGTGGTCTTCCTGAAGACTGTAAGCTTGTACACTTGTTGCCATCGACCCCGTGTAACTTCTGCGGTCTGCCAGAGTTAACCGCGGCAGATCAGTTTCAAACCGTTATAGCGCAGCGTGCCACAGACATCCGGCCACAGATAAATTATATTTATAATGTCTGCGTTCCTGGCCAGGTCCCCTCTTCAGTTCCCGCGTTGGACCTGAGCAAGCGGTAGTCGTGCATTCTGGCTCATATAGCAACGACGGCCAGGTAAAAAGCTCTAAATCTTGTTCATATCTTCGCGATATCACGCTTTTGTCACTATAATCAGCCAAGGTCAATCTGTGAGCTCGGAGCAGTCGACGTGTGACCCTGTAAAGTCAAGACTTTTCAAGATTCAAGATTTTATTTTCCATTTTTCCCCTTTTGGGGTATGGAGGATAAAAATAAAAAAAAGACCACATAATTATACACAGAACGATACGACAGAAGAGATATGTACAACATACACATAATCTATACACAGGAAAGCGCAACCATCTATGAAACCTCTGAAACAGCTCACACACACACACACACACACACACACACAC
Source organism: Batillaria attramentaria (assembly GCA_018292915.2). Classification (NCBI taxonomy): domain Eukaryota; kingdom Metazoa; phylum Mollusca; class Gastropoda; family Batillariidae; genus Batillaria; species Batillaria attramentaria. The sequence goes on along the minus strand of JACVVK020000414.1, from coordinate 247,128 downwards.
ACACACACACACACACACACACACACACACACACACACACACACACACTATACCGTCCTACTCGCTTTCAAAAATGTTGCTAGAGCAAGGTCTCAATACGTATGACAGGCATACAACATCGTGTGGAAAACTTGTCGAACGTGCTTAACCCGCGCATCAGAATCAGTCACTTGGGCCACAATATATTACCTGAAACTGTTGTGTCGACTCTGGTCGGCGTATATATGTTGTTCTAGAAGTGTACTGTACACTGACCGGGTAGCCGGGGTGGCCGAATGGTAGAGCGTTGGACTTCTAATGCTCGGGTCGTGAGTTCGATCCCGGCTGGGGCCAAATATTTGTGCTGGCTTTTTCATCGTTGCCCCGTCTTTGATATCACCCTATGTGGTGGAAAAGGACGTTAAACCGCCAAACACCCACCCACCCGTACTGTGCACTGACCAACCGACGTTATTTGGTTGCGGACTGAGGACCAGCTAGACGGCGCTTATCAGTTGGTGGCTATTTTTATTAGATTTTTCGAGTGCCATTCTGTTCAAGAATAGACTGTAGGCTCAAGGAAAGTCTTTATGGCTTCTATTATTAGACAAATACGACTTTCCTTGAGCCTACAGTCTATTCTTGAACAGAATGGCACTCGAAAAATCTAATAAAAATAGCCACCAACTGATAAGCGCCGTCTAGCTGGTCCTCAGTCCGCAACCAAATAACGTCGGTTGGTCAGTGCACAGTACGGGTGGGTGGGTGTTTGGCGGTTTAACGTCCTTTTCCACCACATAGGGTGATATCAAAGACGGGGCAACGATGAAAAAGCCAGCACAAATATTTGGCCCCAGCCGGGATCGAACTCACGACCCGAGCATTAGAAGCCATAAAGTCACGACAACGGTCGCAATAGCCAAATGAAACATCCTTCTTTCTAGCAAACAGCCGTAGAGTTCCGAACGCGGCAGGTCATTTTCATCTCAGCTGCGTTACGAATATAAAGGCTTTAAGAAATGCGGAAAGGGGGGACACTAAGCAGTGACAACGAATATAAGGACCTCCCTGAACACAATTCTATGAGCTAATGGGACTGATTGAAACCCATCAGTCCGTGAAAACCAGATCTAACACACCCAGCTATTAGCTCCGTTCATCCGATGCAAACGATCCTACAATCTGCTCTCACTGAGCAGCATTAACAAAAGGTTTTACACCGGTAAGGTAATTTTCCGAAGACTTCAGTCGGTGCATTCAACAAGTCTGTTCCACTTTATCACACACACGTGTGTCTGGTTTCAATGGACAAGCTTGGGCTCATCTCGTTTTTTCTTGCTCGTCATAATAGCACAGACCGCCTACTGCACAATGACTGAATGCACTTTCACGGATATCGATATATGCACAAAAAAGTCACCTGAAATGAAATGCGTCGTGAAAAGGCCGCTGGGGCTTTTTGCGTGAGTACACTGACACGTACTGGACCGAGATAGGCGCTGGTATACTTATGTGTGTATGTTGTAACTTGATTACATTATCTGTGTATAAAACAGCAGGATACTGTAATGCTGGCGGCAAAGGAAGGTGCAGCGGGCAAAACAAAAAGACGCAGAAAAACTGACTCTCTGACTCTCTCTCTCTCCCTTTCTCCTTTGGCTCTCTCTCTCTCTCTCTCTCTCTCTCTCTCTCGCGGGGAGCCGGGGTGGTCGAATGGTAGAGGGTTGGACTTCTAATGCTCGGGTCGTGAGTTCGATCCCGGCTGGGGCCAAATATTTGTGCTGGCTCTTTCATCGTTGCCCCGTCTTTGATATCACCCTATGTGGATGTTAAACCCCAAACACCTACCCACCCTCTCTCTCTCTCTCTCTCTCTCTCACACACACACACACACACACACACACACACACACACACACACACACACACAAGCACGCACCGACGCACGCACACACGGAACGAAAGCCTTGCATCATTTCTCCAAATACAATACTGAGGCCGGGTCCGTCTGAAAGAATGAAACTGAGTACAAACTGAATCACAACTACGCCTGTGGACAGCCGGCCAGAATCTTTTCTTTTTATGGGCTGCAGGTACCTGTCACCCCTCTCAGGTTAGCGTGATGGAGTGGGGGGTGGCCGGGGATAATGGTGGGAGGACCGGAGGAATGTCCTGGCGCATACCTGCAGGCACGCTACATGAGCCGCTACAGACGGTCTAAAAAAAAAAACTAAAAAAAAACAGTTTCCCTCAGGCTGTGTCCCCCGCTTACTGTTAGTCTTGTCATCACTGGAGGCTAGCATACTAGCATTCCTTTGTAACTGCTGCTAAACTGACCTTAACTAACCGTTCGGAAACGTACTGAATGAATACTGAAAGAACAGTACGTACCATATGAACATCAGTTTGCACCACAGAGAAGTGAATAAATGAAATTCAATGACTGACGTTGACGGTATTGCAAAGTGTCGACCTTGATTAACGGTAGTTTCACTGAACTTTAACCACCCCAAGGTCAGAAACTGAATCAAGGAGGATGTTGATAGCGAGCGAGGAAAAAAAAAAAAGGGAAAACGCAAAATATATGCACATGGGTAATGAGATATCAGTGTGTGTGTGTGTGTGTGTGTGTGTGTGTGTGTGTGTGTGTGTGTGTGTGTGTGTGTCCGGCAGTGCGGTGTGTGTGTGTGTGTGTGTGTGTCCGGCAGTGCGGTGTGTGTGTGTGTGTGTGTGTGTGTGTGTGTGTGTGTGTGTGTCTGTGTGTGTGTGTGTGTGTGTGAGACAGACAGACAGAGACAGAGAGTGTGTGTGAGTGTTGGTGTCAGTGTGTGTGCCGGTGTGTGTGTGTGTGTGTGTGTGTGTGTGTGTGTGTGTGTGTGTGTGTGTGTGAGAGAGAGAAAGAGAGAGAGAGAGAGGCAGACAGAGTGTGCGTGTGTGTGTGTGGGGGGGGGGGGGGGGGGGGGGGCTTGTGATGAAAACCGCTGTCCGAGGTCGAAACTACAGACCTGTGAAGACAATTCACAATTTCAGTCACTGTACATTGACGACCACTGTTATGCAGCCTCTGTTCATACTGAGTACCGACGGGGACCCAGCCTTGTCTACCGTGTCTATTATACCTCTTTATGCAATGACTGAGCAGGACTGAAATACACCCGTGCCGACATCATCAATTAGACCAAAGCTAAACCCGCGATCGATACAAGATGGACTGAACTGAGACCACTATCGACCGGCCGAATACTGAGTCAGTCTTGTCAGTGAAAACTGTCTGAAAACCGCATTATCACTGAGTCATGGACGCTGATTCCGTTGTTGACCGGGCCGCATTGCCAGGCAATAGTTCATCAATCACTGCAACTGACTACTATAGGTTTCAAGATTTGACTCTGGTCAATATCCACTACTAGTACGCTCTAGGCGGATATAGCCATAGGTATTGATTCCCTGGTCATTCCGTCACGGTCAGTCTCTCATTCACGCATGGTTATCACGGCTTACGGACTTTCTATCCGTCAGTTACGATCTCAGTCACTGATCTCACTTGCGTCGCCCAAGCCGGCCCCTGGACTATATAATACTAGCATTACTGGCCCTTATACTGATATTCTATAGCGTAGTTCGACTACCTCGTATCCATACCAGTATAATCATCAGTAGAGTCCTTGATTTTGTCATTTCAAGTTGTCTAAAACTGAACAAAACTCGGCTGACAGAAATCTCCGGTACTGCGGACAGGCAGCGTAGAGAGATCCGAAACTTACCGGCGTTTTCTTGATGACATCCCATCCTTCGTTGTCGTTGTAGTAGCCTTTCAGCACTTCCGCCGTTTCCGCGGCAGTTTTTCTGTAATATTCGTCCGTTCCCTCCATGCATGCAAGTCAAGTCGGCACTCAGTCAGTCCGAGGCGCAGCTGATGATGAATGACCGAGGAAATGCCAGCCAGTCAGTCTAGTCCAAGGAGAGAGACTGAGAGGAAAAACGTCTGCTAGACGAGGTCTGCACCGCTGAACGATGTGGTTGTCACTGGTTTGTTGTGTGCTGCACTGGCTGTACTTTTCCTCTCTCGTCAGATCGTGGCTTTAACGAGACACGCTGCAGACCCCAGCCTCAACGCTTCGGAGATCTGTGATCTTACGATTCAGCAGCACAAAGTCTCCTCGTGTGTAATGTCCTGTGGCAGGCTTTTGTTTTCACACTTACATGCCGCGTGACACAGATAACAGGCTCCGCTCGCCACGGCTTCGCGGCGGCCGCATGTCAAGCAGCCAGGTTCGCCTCCCACGACCCTTGGGTAATAGGTCAGAGGTCACAATACCAGCAGCCGGTGTAGGAGTTGCGTTGAGTCCCATTGAAAATAGCCACCCCTTCCATCCATCTGAAATAACGAAAAAATTAAGAGTCTTGTACATTTTTTTCCCCCAACAAAGTCAGGTCAGTTCTTTTCTCATATCTTGTCTGTCTTTCAGGCTTTATGGGGCTACCTGGGTCAGTCACTGACCACCACGATCTCCGCCTCTTCAACAGTGTCCGACGGTCCCAGGCTGCGAGGCTGGCAGGGCTGACTGAAACAATCACTGCTAAGACAGACATGTTCATCTGTATCTCTGCCGCGTGGACGAAACTGAAGTTTGTCTCTGGCACATACGCTGACTGCACACACACACACACCGTCACACACACACACACACACCGTCACACACACATACACATACACACACACACACACACACACACACACACACACACACACACACACACACACACACACACTGACCGCACTGACACACACACACACAGACAGACACACACACACAATCTTCGTGCGACAGGGGAAACAACTTGTCCACCTTTAGCTGAACTACTTTCTAGGCTCTACCGTTGTGTTGTTTCCCCTTCTCCACCCTGACATACTCAGTAAGCTCTCTCTCCATCAAGTTAGTCACTGTAGGATCAAGGGGGGGGGGGGGTATACTGTGACTAACTGGGGGTTAATTACTTTGAACCAAAACTGAATCTCGGACGACTCAGTCAGTGACGATACTGAAAGGGTCAAAGAAAGAAGCCTGAACAAATGTTGGCTCTGTCAGTCCGGCGACCGGGCTCGGGAACCAAGCCATTGATACTCCAGCTTCCTGACGGTCTTCTTCATTCTTGCCAGAGTAGAGCAGCGTCTCTCCTGTCTGTAGCTTGGTCTCTCCGTGGCCGTTCCAACGGACTTCGCACATGCCCAGAAGTGTGAGGTGATATCTGTGCATCTCCCTCACCGCTTGTGCACATCGTCCGGTCTCCCAAAGCGCCCTCACGTTCCACGTTCCCAGTAGGACAGGTCTGCGTGATAACAGCCTCGATGACTTCATCAAGGGTGTCTCTGGGCGAGGAGGGGTCGTCGGCTGTGCAGCTTCCTGAACTGGTTTGGCTGCAGTGCGTCATAAGTCTCCTCAGTGGGCGGAGCCCCAGATCTCCCCAAAACTGAGTTGGTGTGAGTTTTGCTGTTGAAGGTTTCTGTAACTAAGGTTTTTTTCTGTATGAGGGTAGTTAACCCATCCCAACCTGGAGGACCAGGGTGTATCGTTTCGTCTGGTCCCTACCCCACAGACCTGGTGAGCCTGGCTGAACCTGCCAGGGGCCGAAGCCCCCGCCCATACGGCTCTGGGGGGTCATTGGAGCACGCAAGCCATCCCACCGCAACAAGGCGATACACCATCGGGACAGGAGAACCATTTTGGAAGGTTTTATTTTGATCCCTTTTTTGTGGTTCCTTCATCACTTTTCATTTTTCAACTCATTATTTCTTATTTTACCTATCTATTTTAACAGTAATTTCCATCGAGATATCTACTGCCGGTGAGTGACAGTTCTTTAGCTCTGCTACCTGTTACCTGCACCGAGGACCAGTGCAATGTTTGGTCCAACTTTCTGCCATCTCATCTGCTTCGTGTGTCAAGTGGCCTACCCACTGAGTGTGAACGATTCCGTAACAATAAGCGAAGTTTTTTGTTGTTTTTTTCCCTCTGTGCTAGAATCGAACTTCTACGAAACTTTCGTACCATACACGGACAAAACTTAACTGGACAACATTTGAAAGAAACATTTCGGCTACATTACGGTATGATGCATTGCACTATACTACATTTCATTACATTTCGATACACTACACTACACTACACTACACTACACTACACTACACTACACTACACTGCACTACACTACACTACACTACACTACACTACACTACACTACACAATCCAGTACAGAACACTACACTACACTACACTACACTACACTACACTACACTACACTACTGCTTCGTGCAAAACCCTAGACTACAGCGCAATACATGGTGTACGCCATCACTGTGGGGTATTAGTCAGAAACATCTAATGTAATTGTGTTGTAAAGTAGGCTGGTACACAGTAAACACTGGTACAGAGGTTAATAGAACGAGCACCGTCATATTCTTTACAGAGAACTCAGTGTACCGCATGTTCAAAGAAGCCGTACTTCTCTCGTTTGAGAGGCCGCACAATTAAGAAAACAGCCTCGATACCTCAAAAAGAGGCATCGTAATCAGTCTTTGAGCTTCGTAAGCATCCCCCCTCCCCCCATCCATTCATCGTTCTTACAGTTATATCAAGTTAAACAGACAGGGAGACAAAATGTTATAGACGTTTACAGGTAGTGGGATATGGGTCGATAGCAAACGTCTCGCGCGGATGTTGTTGTCATGGTGTCAACCGCTAGCGACGTGCCGATGGTGGAGTCGTGCCCGCATGGTTTCGTTTCCCGCTCGACTTCTGTGAAGGTTAGTTAGTTAGTTAGTTATTTAGGGCTTAACGCCTTCTGTGAAGGACCACTCACATAGTACCGCAAGCTGCAATGCACACTCAAAGTTACGTGAAAAGTGCAGAACGCGCTTGAACGAATGTGAGAAGATATGTGTGAGAAACTTAAAGGTAGTGCTATTTTTTTGTTAGTTTTGCTTCCGTGAAGGTGTCAGTTCAATAACTTTGAGCTGAAGATTAGAAGTATGTTGATGTGTTCAAAATGTTTTGTACTATACTTTTGTACGAGTAATTCATTACAATACAGTTCGCTGCGTACGCCTTTATGATCACATCAGCCATTCACTCTTGGGCAGAAGTCCTGACGGGAAAAGATACCCTGCGTCCCATCCACAGACGTATAGATCTATACGTCGATGGTCCCATCCCACTGACAACAACCACACTTGGTCACTTTCTGCGTTCTGTGATCTGGCGCCCGCTATCTGGTGACATCGATCACTAATAAACGCCGGTGTATGTAACTTTGGGTAGTGTACATTTTCTTGGCCGCTACACGGGCGAACTGGACGGACCTGGCTAAAGCCGGATTGAGCGGTTAAGGCTTTCATTAGGCCTATCATTATGTAAAGCATGTGAAAGCTGAGTCAAGTTTCTGTCCTTATATGCGGGAGGCACCTTCTAGAAATGACCCATGGGCTTCTCGATCGTCTTTAGCGTATCAAGACTTCTGAGGAGCAAAACTGTTTCCGTGACGTCTTGTCTCCTCTGACTCTCACCATCGAAATACGTGTGGTCTGCGTGTGGCTGTTTCAGTCTTAGTAACGCTGTGACGAAAAAGTTTTTGTTTTTTGTTTTTGTTTTTTGTCGTGAGGCTAACTGTACTTTTTGCTCTGCCAGTATCGGCTCAGCAGCTCCATCCAAGAGAAAGGCTGATTCAACAGGACACGGTAAGATTAGTGAGAACAAGCTCTCTGTCTCTGCCTCTCTCTCTCTCTCACACACACACACACACACACACACACACACACACACACACACACACACACACACACACACACACACCCACGCACGCACGCACGCACGCACGCACGCACGCACGCACGCACGCACGCGCACGCACGCACGCACACACACATACACTCTCTCTCTCTCCCCTCTCTCTCTCTCTCTCTCTCTCTCTCTCACGCACGCACGCACGCATGCACGTACACACAAACAGAGTCACACCTATTGATTTTTTCAAAATGGTTTCATTCAAAACATCTCAGCACATGGAACCGGAATAATAATAATAATGATATTAATAATGATGATGATGATGATGATGATGATGATGACGATTATGAAGATAATACCTACTGAATACATTTTTTTTTTTTAATCTTGTTCCTGTTTTTTTTTATGACAGAGATGATGTATATTTTCAATTTCAATTCACGAGCCAGTCATCTGCTCCATGAATAAATCAACAGTATTCTTTGAAGCGTCGTCAATATGCAAAAAGCGATACTCGCAGAATGGCTGACTGCATAAAATAACATTGATTCATGAGCACTTAGGGGGGAAAAAACGAACCATAACCCTTTCATCCTTTTATTTACCGATCGACTCAAAGCGCAGGGTGTTGTATGAACTTTATGAAATATAAAGCGTTATTCCCTACATGACGTCACTGTCACCAAGGCGACGTGGACGCCTTTTATAGGCAAAACTTTTCAGCATACAATGGAATCTTTGATATCACTGTTTTCGTCCCACGTTCTTTTTCTGTTCTTTTCGAAGAGGTGTGCTGAAGCCAGTGGAAAAAGACACAGCAATTGTATCGATCTGACACCAAGAAGGACGTTTCTGTTTTATTGTCATTGACTGACCAGACAAGAAAACAGGTCTGCAGCCTTTCGTTTTCACACAAGTACTGCAACGGACAAAATATTTTTTTGTTGTTTACTTGTATGTGTGTGTGGTTTTTTTTTTCTGAAACTATGGTTTTTTTTTGTCTTTGGCAAGGGGTGGGAGGAGTGGTGGTGGTCTAGGGTTGCTTGGGAAGGCAAGAGATTAGGAGACTTGGTTTTAAAGTTAAAGTGTCAGTGTCATCGGTTAAAGGTCTGCAATCTCAGCAAAAAGCTACAAACAGTGCGTAAAAAAAAATTCCGACTGTGCAAAATGCACAGTCAACTCTGTCACAGTTACTGAGCTTTCAGCGTTCCCGAAACCCCTATTAAAGCCAAGGGGAGCCTGATTTCACAGCTCAGTTTGCGTTTTGACACTGAGCGAGAAAGGTCGCAGTGGCCAGTCTTCTCGTGCAGCACACAACACCCGCTAGACTCTGTAGCGATGTGTCTCGCTCACTGAACAAAAGCACAATAAGCCACTCTCTGGTTTTATAAGGGTATCCCAAGCGTTGAAAACTCTGCAGCTGTGACAGAGTACCCTGCATTGTGCACAATCCCAGGAGTCGCAGTTTTATAAAACACAATGTTTTTGCTTTTGTTGAGATTGCAGATCTTTAACCACGCATTCTGTATTCTATACTCTCTCTCTCTCTCTCTGTGGTGTGTGTGTGTGTGTGTGTGTGTGTGTGTGTGTGTGTGTGTGTGTGTGTGTGTGTGTGTGTGTGTGTGTGCGTGCGTAGAAGCCGGGGGCAGCCCGTGCATGATGCTGCACACTATGCGTTTGTAGTCTAATGTATGTGTGGAGGCATGTTGCGTGCGCTTCTGGGTGAGTGAGTGTGTGTTCATTGTAAGGCGCCCTGAGCTCCCGCGAGAGGGAGGGCGCCCCTTAAAGATCTAAGCTCCCAAGAAAAAGCTTTCCGAGGGTGGGTGGGTGGGTGTTTGGAAGTTTAACGTCCTTTTCCACCACATA
>JACVVK020000414.1:202500-232500 GCA_018292915.2 Batillaria attramentaria | reverse complement strand
GTGTGTGTGTGTGTGTGTGTGTGTGTGTGTGTGTGTGTGTGTGTGTGTGTGTGTGTGTGTGTGTGTGTGTGTGTGTTGTTGTTGTTGTTGTTGTTGTTGTTGTTGTGTATTGTTTTATTAATTTTTTGTTTTGTTTTGTTTTTTGGTTTCTTTGTTTTTGTTTGTTTTGTTGTTGTGTTGTTGTTTCTGGGGGGACGGGGATGATTTTTTTTTTATCCATACTACACAACAACCATACAACCATACACACACACACACACACACACACACACACACACACACACACACACACACACACACACACACACACACACACACACACACACACAGGTACAAAGACAAAGGTATCATATCTACAAAATCGGTTTCAAATATGCCGCATTCATAACTAACAAATTCACCGCCATTGTAATGTTGTAATATTGGGGTGGAGAGATTTCTCATACTGTACAAAATATGAAACTGAGACGAATCCTCCTAGCAACTGTTGATCCGACGAATGAATTGTGCTTCCGGAAGTCAGTTTGCTTAACCCCCGAAAATTAAATCCGCCCTTTAAAAAAAAAAGGGGGAGTAAGCGCGTCATGGATCCGGACACTCTCTGGGGCACAGAGTCTTTCAGTGGAAAGTACCTCTGTGCACGGTGGGGAAATGGCGCTCACTGTGCTACCGTGACGGGCCTAAATTGTCTCGGTGCTCTCAAACACAAGGTCGCGCACTATGTCATCCTTGACCAGAGGCGCGTTCAGTTAGCGTAGCGGCTACGTAGGAAAGCGAGGAAAGCTAGCGAGGCCGTTCAGATGAGCGTAGCCAGGCTAGCCCCTAGCGTAGGAAAAGTAGAACCCCGCAGAGGTGCTAGCTTCGGCTAGCTTCTCATTTCAAGATGGCGTCCGTTCGTGTGTGTGGCTTCAATTTTTTTCAACCGTTTGATTTTTAAAGATCGATGGGGACCGCATCATAAATGATATGACCGTTGTGTATCAGGCTTGATCTGTACCAACTTATTATCCAGTTTAATTTGCTGAATCCTGTTAGGGACGTTCATAAATCATTTCTAAGCCAGCGTTTCCTTTGTTCGCGTTCAGCGTTCACGCTCAGCGCTGGTTGTTGCTTAACTGACGAAGTCTTTCATATGCGCGTCAGTCTAGGTTTCTGTCTTTGGCCTGCTTCTCTTCACTCAACATGCAAAACAACTTGTCTGTGACTTGCATCATGCTTACGATCGCCCCCTCAACAGCATTATAGCAAAGTTCTTGTTTAAGAAGTTCCTTCACAACGCCAACGCTCACGCTTTCCGCCATTTTGAAAATGCTCGCACCGCTAGCGCCATTCAGTTGACTGCTAGCTTTCTCCCTTTTGCGATCGCTACGTCGACCTAGATATCTAGCTCAACTGAACGCGCCTCAGCTTTGAACCCAGAGGGATCCTCAATGGCGCAAGTGATGGCAGGCTGTCTTCAGAGTGAAAGTAGGCGTGTTTCTGAATCAGAGACATACATAACATGTCTCTGTCTGAATGGACAGATCTATTATTACATTCAGTCCTAGAGCACGGGTGTGTATGCTTTTGTAATCGTCTCTTATTCCACCACAAGGCAGGTACGTGATCGTCTGCACCGTGCAATAATACTTGCCTGTAGAGTGCAACACCTTGGCCTGTCAGAGTGCAACCCCCTTGCCGTTTACTCACATCCTGTTGGGTCAGTGTACCACGTAAACAGTGCCATCAAAGCGCAACAATAATTGTCCGCTGGCAAAGATTTTGCCCAAACGAAAAGTGGTCGGATATTCAAGACTTCGTTTCAAATCGATTCATATGACAACTGAACAAGTCTTCGCTTTTCTAAAAAAAATTCGCCATTTTTGAAAATGGCGCTGGCTGTAAGCAGTCACATTTTCACGCCCCGCCGAAAAGGGACTGCACTCTGGAGTCTAGGATCCGGAAGTACGTTTGTCCTAATATGGCTAACCGAGACAACGCGCCAACAAAATAACAAAATGGCGACGACGTAGCAGCCGCGATCTCAGAAGTGAAAATCGTTCATAACGTGAATACCCCCCCCCCCCGACACACACACACACACACACACACACACACACACACACACACACACACACACACCACCACCACCACCACCACCACCACCACCACCACCACCACACCTCCCCCCCACACACCCCTCCATTATTTCCCTGACCTAGCTCATACAGTGCAGTCAAACTTACCTTGTATGTCTTTTGCCAACCCGCGCCACACGGCCGAATACCAAGGAAAAGACGTCAGCATTTGTGTGCAAAAACCCGAGAAATAAAGTGCTCAAACAAACATAACAGCTCTTCAAGATCAATATTATTGCATGAGCCACTTGTGGGAAAGACTGCACCCGATGGGGAGCCGAGGAAAAAGACAACAACATTGTGCTACCATGTTCACACACTCGGTGTCTGCGCGCAATGAATCAAGCGGGCCCGCGTGTTTAGCCAGTACTCTAAAACCCGGGGTCATCAGCAAACAAAATGCTGCTATCATTTCTACCGTCATCTAGAGAGAAAAAAAAAGGGGGTATAAGCTGCGTAGCAAACTCCACGGCGCTTGAGCCCTTTTTGCGGCTGGCGGTAGACCCAGTGTGTCAACATCCCAGAATAGCCTTCTGCTCAACAGAACATGAGCGACGGTTTGCAAACGCACTTTTCGCAGATTTTTTTGTTTGCGCTTCCCCCCCCCCCCCCTTTTTTTTTTTAACCCATGCTGATTGATTATTTTGACCGAGAAAGGAGTTTGATCCATGGTTTCGACCGGGAAAGTGTTTCGGTTTGTGATTTGTTGGTCTGAATTTTTTTTTAAATTATTTAAAAAAAGAATATATAAGCCTCTTCTTTCAATTTCAAGAATTTCTACTCTAGCTCTGAATTCCGGCTATGGGTCACATATCAGTTAGGGGCGTGTAATTTTGTCAATGGACCCTACAATGTTCCACATATACTCCCACCCCCCCCCCTACCCCCCAAAAAATAAATAAATAAATAAATACATAGATAAATTTAAAAAAAATAAAAAATAAAGGGTAAAAAACTTTTCTGTAGTTCCGCTTGTTTTCTGTTTAACGTTGATAGACAAATGACGCATGACTGCACCCTGTTTAGCCTTTGATGTCGTGACTTTACGGCAGACTGAATATGGCATGGGAAATTGGCCTACATCGATCATTGCCATTACGTCAAGGTTTTCACGTGCATATGACGTGTGTGTGTGTGTGTGTGTGTGTGTGTGTGTGTGTGCGTGCGTGCGTGCGTGCGTGCGTGCGTGCGTGCGCGTGCGTGCGTGCGTGCGTGCGTGCGTGCGTGCGTGCGTGTGTGTGTGTGTGTGTGTGTGTGTGTGTGTGTGTGTGTGTGTGTGTGTGCGCGCGCGTGCGCGTGTGCATGCGTGAGCTCACCCGCCTGTGTACGCTCATGCGATTGCGTGTTGCATGTGCATTTGCGTGTGTGTACGGTCGGGCACGCTGCCTTTGTTGTAAGATCCAGAGAATGCAAAAAAAAACCCTTCAAAAGAGTTCAGTGCCAAATGAACGAGGCGTGATGAGAAAATGGAAAATGGAGTTAATGTCTCGCACAAAACAGCATGTTGATACGCGCCAGAACGGAAATTCAGCCAGCCAGGCCACGCGGGGTAGTGGTCGATAGTGAAATGTCCCGTTCACACTATCGATTTTTAATCCCCTGTTTCACGAGGATCAGACTCTGACGATAATTATATTGCTTTGCTGTACAGCCTACCTTCAAATATCCGAGCGCAAAGGCCTGTGCTTTTGGTTGTTCTTTGTACTTTACAATTACAAAATGCTATTTGCACAGAATATAACTGTATTGATCAGTATATCACTATATGTATCTGTGATTTGGTTCTCCCAAAGATTTCGTCCGTTTACACCGTGGTGTAGTGGTTAGCACTTCGGACCATGGACCGGGAGACCCGGGTTCGAATCCCAGCGGAGGCAAGCGGGATTTTTCCTACCTAGGTCGGCTCCTACCCCAGAGCGGGTGTGCTATGGGTCCAATGGGGAGGCTGTTGCCACACAGCCGAGATTCACCCATTTCACGGGTGCGACTTTGGGGGTGCTTCCCTTGGTATGACACGTCTTATGATGTGGATGATTACATGGCCGGCACCGCTGGTGCCGTAGTTCCCTGGCCTGGTGAACGCCGGGATGCTTATGACAGGAACTGTGGAATGCGGCCCTGTCCCGCAGTTCCAAACCACACGGACCTCCATGGCATCATCTTACCATCATCCTCATCCTCACCCTCATGCATAATAAAAATTGCCCCAGCTTTCGAGCCCTCCATGGATTCCACCCATGACCTGGGAGGAACACCACTGGAGCTGGCAAATAAAAAAAAATGTTGGGGCAGCCAAAAAAAAAAAAGTCTGTTTTAAAATTTACAAATTGTCTTTGCACACAATATGACTGAATTGATCGTTAAAGTTATATCCTGCAGGATGAGCAACTCCCGCTGTGCCAAAAACGTGATTTGCACAGATGTTGCCATTAATACTATTGAGTCGATGGTCTTGCCAAAGTCTATTTCAGAGCTATGCAAACTTGTCACGTTGCCATCTACCCCATGCGACTTGTACCGCTGGCCCAAAATTTGAGGTCACTCTGTGTGTGTGTGTGTGTGTGTGTGTGTGTGTGTGTGTGTGTGTGTGTGTGTGTGTGTGTGTGTGTGTGTGTGTGTGTGTGCGCGCGCGCGAGTTCTATCTGGAGAGTCTGCGCTTTACAAATACTGTTTCTTAGTCTTGGGGAGCCGGGGTGGCCGAATGGTAGAGCGTTGGACTCTCAATGCTCGGGTCATGAGTTCGAATCCCGCCGGCTGGTGCCAAATACTTGTGCTGGCCTTTTTTTTCTCGTTGCCCCGTCTTTGATATCACCCTTATGTGGTGGAAAAGGACGTTAAACTCCCAAATACCCACCCACATTCTTCTTATTCTTATAATTTTTCTTCTTCTTCTTCTTCTTCTTTTTCTTATCATTCTTATTATTATTCCTATTCTTCTTCCTCTTGTTTTTCTTCTTGTTCTTCTTCGTTATTCCTATTTTTCTTCTTTTTATTCCTCTTCTTCTTCTTCTTCTTCTTAGTATTATTCCTATTCTTCTTCTTCTTATTATCAGTAGTAGTATTCCTATTCTTCTTCGTTTTATTCTTCTTCCTCTTCTTCTTCTTCCTTCTCCGTCTTCTTCTTCTTCGTATATGGTGGAAAAGGACGCTAAACCCCCAAACACACACCCACCCCCAACCTCGTCTTCTACTTCTTCTTCTTATTATTACTATTAGTATACTTGGGCCGGTGGCAACTCTTTAAGTTTTACTTGGCAGAGCTGCAGTTCAAAAACAAAACTGTGTACATAAATAGGTTGACCAGTACGGAGTACACAGACTTTTTTTTTTCCATTCTTGTTTTTTCATCATACATCTTAGCTTCTCGTGAAGAACTGAAACCGCAGGTTTACAATCGAAGTGAAAAATATTTGTTTGACCGACAGACAACATCGCAGTCCTCTGAGAACGGTTAAGTGAAGTCCGATAAATTGAAGAGAAGACAAACTACGACTTAATATCATAGTGTCAAACTGTTTCGACAGGAAAATACTGAACAATACTGAGACAAGTGAAAGTGCATTTGGCTCAGGATGCCTGTGCTGCCTACTTCAACCAGTCAGAAAGCGTGTACACGACGTGGACAAACTCCATTATTTAACTAACAAAGTGCTTTACGGCCATGTTGCAAAACCTAATGTATGGATTTACTCGTGTTACACGGGGGGAGGCGGGACGGGAGGGGGAGGAGGGGGGAGGACGTGGGGAGGGGGAGGGGGGGTAATCAAAACGGACGGCCATTTTTCCGTAGCTATTGCGGTTTCAAAAGTTTCGACAACGATTCCTCTCATGCAAAGCCGTTATTTTAAAAACATGAGCATAATTATACACTTCATTAGATTGTATTAACGCATTAGCGCAAGTCGGTTTCTGGTTGGTTAACTGCCCCTTTCAATCGTTCTAACCGACAACTTGTCGTATCAGTGCAAGTCGGTTTCTGGTTGGTAAACTGCCCCTTTCAACCGTTCTAACCGACAACTTGTATCAGTGCAAGTCGGTTTCTGGTTGGCAAACTGCCCCTTTCAATCGTTCTAACCGACAACTTAAAATCAAAAGCGTTTTTTTGTGCTATGGCGTTTTGAATTTGGACAAAAAAAACCCACAAAAAACGGGTGCTATAGCGTGGGGACCCGCTGATTGACGACGACGACGACGACGACGATGATGACTGATGATGATGATGATGATGATGGAGACTTGATATAGTGCTCGCCTCCACCCTAACTGAGTGTTCACGGCGCTTAGGGAGAGGTATTGAAAGGAGAGAGAGAGAGAGAGAGAGAGAGAGAGAGAGAGAGAGCTGCAGATGATTACTGGCGTGAGGCACTGAAGAGATGAGTCCTCAGGCGCTTCCGGAATGCGGTAATGCTGACTGCCTCCTTCACTGTCTCAGGGCCCGAGAGAGTTCCACAATTTCGGCGCTGCAATTTTTGAAGGACCGTGCACCCGCCATGCTTCTTCTTACTTATTGACGGTGCAATGATTTAGAGCGGCGTGGCACCGGTAAAACTCCCGTCCATTTTGTTTTACCCCCCTTGATGTTATTATGCCTGGTTGTAAAATGGGATGAGGAATGTGTGAGTTCAAGAAGGGAGCAGGAGGGGGCGGGGGCGGGGTGTGCGGGAGGGGAGGGGGGAGCGTGAATGGTGTGCACCGGAAAGCGTTGGTGAGTTGGTCGTTAGAGTGATACTAAAAAAAGACGCGTGAACTAGGAAGAACGGAGCAAGCACAAACACTTGTCTCTAGTAGTGTGTGTGTGTGAGCAGTAGTGTGTAAGTGTGAGCAAGCACAAACACTTGTCTCTAGTAGTGTGTGTGTGTGAGCAGTAGTGTGTAAGTGTGAGCAAGCACAAACACTTGGCTTCCAGTCGGAATCGAACCAGTTTGAAACTCCTAATTCTATACTACCAGCCCAGTTGTCACTGTGCAGGGAAGTGTGTGTTGTTTAGCAAGAAATATCTCATGCTTAGCTTAGTATCTGTCATTCCCAATACGCATATTCCCGTCATCATTTTCATCGCATTTAATATTTGGTTTGGAATCAACCAGCATTTTTTTGTAAGTATGCATGCATTTCTAATTTTGGTGGGTTTTTTTGTTGTTGGTGGTAGTGGGTATTTGTTTGTTTGTTTGTTTGTTTGTTTGTTTAATGTTTGTTTTGCAACCGAAATTAAGACAATTGTAAAACAAACGTATCATATATCTTAGGTGTTGTATGCTAATGCTAATACACGTGCAAACCCAATATTAATATACATCGTGATTTTTATTTATTTATTTATTTATTCATTTTATTGTTGTTGTTGTTCAAGGTTGATATTGGACTGCATGATTTTCGTCTCTTGTTACTTGCTGGCGTTAAAAATGCCAACACAGTTTTCTGGATTTTTTTTTTCTCGGCCGGTCAGGGTCAGTTGTCGAGGTCAAGCTCAAGGTCTATGTCAAGGCCAAGGTCCATCATTTTCATCTCTTCCCATGAGTCTTCACAAAGACAGTTATACTCAACAGTTGTGGAAACGTTCTTAAAGGCAGACCATACAAAAATCAGACATCGGACGCAAAAACCAAGGGCAGCCAAGGTCAAACTGGTCTTACTTCCAGTACACCTCGGCTGTTATGTCTCAATGGCGTATGCGCGAAAGCGTAAACATACTTTCAAAAATCAGATATCTGTCACAAAAAAAAACCCCAAACGCATTCATGGTTCAAGAAGTCTTTGCTTCCTTTGCAGCTCAGTTGTCATGTCACTTGGAAGGCTCCGGAACAGAGTCCTCAACCAGCACAACATTCGCCTGTCAACAAAACTGAAAGTGTACAATGCAGTAGTCCTTCCTTCCCTTCTCTACGGCTGCGAATCGTGGACATCGTATCGCAGACACATCAAACAGCTTGAGAAGTTCCACATGCGTGCCCTTCGCTCCATCCTCGGAATCCGCTGGCAGGACCGCATCACCAATCTTGAAGTCCTGGACCGCGCCCAGTCATGCAGTATTGAATCCATGCTTCTGAAGGCGCAGTTGAGATGGGTGGGTCATGTCATCCGCATGGAGGAGCATCGCATGCCACGACGCCTGCTGTATGGAGAGCTGGCAGTAGGCAGAAGGCACCAGGGTCGCCCAAAGAAACGCTACAAGGACTGTGTCAAGGCCAACCTTCATTGGTGCGACATCAAGCCAAAAGAACTTGAAACCTGTGCTGGAGACCGTCAGGCATGGCGGGCCACAGTTCGCCAAGCCACTTCTTCCTTTGAAGACGCCCGCTGTCAACGTCTTGCTGCAGCCAGAGAGCAGCGTCACAAGGCAACTTCAGCAGTGACCACGACAGACTTCCAGTGCCCCCACTGTTCCAGACTCTGCGCCTCCAGCCTAGGGCTGCGGAGCCACCTCCGAGTGCACAGATGAGCTTCAGCAACGCAATGTCTTCTTCGGATCGAAGGACAACCACCACATGTCATGTCACAGTGGCGCATGTGTGCATCTGCACACTTGATTGGTATTTGCGCACATATCATTGACTCTTGACAGCACGTGCAAAACTGTAGTTGTGCGGTATAATACTGCCATACAATAGCCCGGTACGTGCCTTCACCCCAAACCCCGATCTCCGGTCGTTGTGACGCAAGCGTCATTGATCGCCGCCAGAGGGCCCTGTTTGCTGTGTGGCACCACTTTCGCCTCCATTGTGAAGAGTGACGTTGCTAGGCACGCTACAAGATGGCGGCGGGGCCGGCAGCTAAGCTCGCTTGCTTTGCCTATTGATCTACATTTGTTTGAATACGGGGACCCCCAGAGCTTTTGCCCGAGCTCGGGTTACTAAGGTCATTTCAAAGAATCAAAATGCAAGGGCCGTTTGCAGCTCCAGAGGAAACGCAGCTCTCGTTGTATTGATCTGAAATGAAAGAAGACTATTTTTGTTCTTCTTCTTTTCTTTTTTTTTTCTTTTTTTTTAAACAGTGCAGGCTGCAATCTTTCCTCTGCGGCTGTGGTCGGCCGACGTAAGCTTGAAGATGAGCAACTACCAAAGTGTCGAAAACGTGTTTGAACAGAATGATGTAACTATTTCCGGTGCCAGTGAGAGCCCTAAAGCTCTCTGGTCCTCGTTTGTCTCGCATGCAAATTATGTGTCATATGACAGGAACGACTTGCCTGGGAACACTCGGTGGCGCGACCAATCGGTAGACGTATATTTTGGGACATTTCTTCGCAACGACTGCACACAGAGGACTATAATTTTGCACACTTCTTGCGGTACGATGCTTTTGTCATCGTAAGCCTTCCAAGCTCGATCTGTTTGGCTGGGAGAGTTTTTGGTTATTTTTTTTTTTTATTACAGACATACATACTTAGATACATACATACATACATGTACGTACAGACATACAGACATACAGACATAAACATAGTTTAACATGCACACCACATGCTGGAACACGATACAACTGTAACCGACAGGTATACATGCAGGATTATGTTTTCATGCATGTTATCACACACATACATATAATTATTGGACAGAATGTCAGCGAGCTTGTCCTTGAATCTACATAGGTCTAGATTCTATGGTAGGAAAAAGTAGGCAGGAGTTGTAGCTTTGCAATATATATGTATGTATACATGTATGAGAAACGTTAAGCATACAGGATCCCTTCTACTTGTCACTCAAGCATATTCTCATAACACATCCATTTGTTCACAAAATTAATGTAATCCAAATTTATGCGAGCTATACACTTTTCTACATCATATCGTTCCTTCAGCTTTTTCCTAAACAGTGCAACGTCAGGTTGTCTTTTCTCCATTTTACATCTATAAATAAAAGACTTGGCTAACAAAGTGGTTGGGAAAGTTAATACGTGTCACTTTAAATTTCCGCGTGGTTGAGGGTATTGTGGATACGTCAGATGACAAATGAATATCCACTCAAGTCGTCTGGCAAGCTATTCACTCGATAAGTCAACATGTTTCTACATTTTCCTACATTCCTGTACCTTATAGACTTTTTTTCCTTTGCTCATATTCTCATGTGTGTGTGTGTGTGTGTGTGTGTGTGTGTGTGTGTGTGTGTGTGTGTGTGTGTGTGTGTGTGTGTGTGTGTGTGTTCATTTAGTTTAAAAGTGTAACTTGTTTCTACATTTCCCCCCCTATTTTCCTGAAGCTTATAGCTTGTTCTTCCTTCGCTCATATTCTCGTAGTTTAGCATCGGCAAGTTCGAACTTGGTATTTCTGCCAAAACTTTCACCGTTGGAAAATAAGGATTATTGTCATTGTCATTGTCATTGCCATAAGTCACGAGGAATGACACGTGTACGTTTCAGAGGAGACAGGCGTCTGATGCTTTTCAAATGATCAAATCTCCATGAATTACGCAAATTTTATTACGCACGCTCCCGACCATGTGCAAGAACTAGGCAGTATAAACTCCAGTAATGCTTGTCAAACATCGGAGAAAAGTGTTTGCTGAATGTGTGAGATGTGTCCTCTTCAAACTGTTATTCGTCTGAGGCCCTTACCTAGGTCAGGGCCGTGTAAGAATAATAATAATAATAATGAGTATTCTATAGGCGCTTTACCCAATTTCATGAATCGGCTCAAAGCGCGGCGAACTGAACCCAACACGCACGCTCACGTGAATCACACGCATTCTCTCATACACTGGACATAAACACATTACAATCACCTGGTGCGAAGGGTCAGCTCAGCTATTTAAATTTCGGAATTTAGAATTGCATTTATTTTTCAAATTTGGTGGGCTGAACATTTCCAAAGCAGAGGGAAAGGAAGCCGGAGTACCCGGAGAGAACCCCCGACGATCCACCCGAATGAATTATAATAATAGATAGCCCTCTTGATATTGTATCCAAAGCGTACAGCCTGGTGGCTTGTTGTATAGAGACATGCGACGAGTGGTGACCCTCCCGGAGAAGTCAGAGGGTTCCACGGAACGCTCGATGTCTTCAATATCAGAGGCCACGAAGGGAATTCAGTGCACACAATGTCATGCACAAACTGAGTATCGCTGTTTACCAACAGCTTCTGAGTTACGCAGTTGGCTCCCCCCCCCCCCCTCTCAGGAAGGCTGATGCACCTTTAATAATAATAATAATAACAAATTTATTTATTCATGTCAGGCTATCAGTGACAACCAGATGTAACAAAAAATTCGATATTTCAGTCCGATAAATTGATTCTCAGGCATTGATTTTACGAATTACTTCTTTTTTTTTTAAGCAGGGGTTTGTCACACGCCCTCACACCCACTCACCTACCCTATCACTGTAGGTGGGTTTACTGTGGACGTCATTTATAAGTTACCATTCCACAACACATTAGTCTTTGAGTTCCTGATCGAATATCGAATGGGTGAAGTGTGTTCTCTCACAACACTACTCTATAACAGGACGCTCAGTCGACTGAGCAAGAACTTTAGATCCTTTTGTCTCCGAGCGGAGTCAGCCAATCCATTTCTTCATGGTCCATGGACTCGCACGATTCCGCGGAAACACATGCTTTAGGCAAAAGAAGAAAAATGGTCTGTTTCCAGGTTCACAATTAAAAAAACCGAAAGGGGGGAAACCCGAAACTAAGGGCAAAAAAAGAAAACAAAAAGAAAGAAAGAAAATTTAGGTCGGTCGCACAACTTTTTGTTGTTGTTTGTTTTTGTTTTGAGAGAGGGGTCATCCATATCTTTTTTTCTTTTTTTGTGTGTGTGTGTGTGTATGTTGATTTTTCGCTCGCAACATACCTTTACTCTTGCTGTTAAATGCTGCTCCAGTTAAACAACTGAGACATGCAGGGGCCAGGGGAAGTAACTACTCGGCACGAGTAATGTGCCTCTCTTGCCGGTTGCTAGCCTCGCAGACCCATCTTGACCTAGATACACGCTTCTGTCGTTTTGGACTTGATTCATCTGACAGTATAAGAGCAAAGATTTCAAGCACTTGGCAAACACTTTTCTAAAACAATTTTCCTGTGCGTGTAGAGCCTTCAGAAAAGAAAAAGAAAAGAATAACGAATGCTGTCCCTACCTGACCTGTTTTTGGAAACGGTGAATAGGAAACAGACAGTTCTGGACAACATTTCTGGCCTAAATACAAAAGGAATGGTCAGGTGCTTGGCCGCAAAACGAAAGACAGCACTGAACGGTCGCGTAAACGTCAATATTCGACCTCTTTTCATTGGAAGGTGGTGTGCTTTGAGCACAAAATGAAAATCAAACACAAAACCACCCCCACCCCAAAAAGCGAACCATTTACTAACACCACCAACAGAACAACAACAACAACTACAACAACAGACAAAATAGGTCCCTATGCCATCGATGTCAGAGTTCAGTTCAGCAACGCGTATTGGAGTTCACCAAGCGAGTCGGCGCAAAACACCCCACACTTTGGGCGGTCGATAGCCGCGTTTCCTATACCCGCTCCCCTGGTCTCAGCGCTCAAAAGACCCAGTGTATCCGCTGTGCCAAGATAACGGAACCTCCCTTCCTCTACCTTGACAAGCTACATCACCCTATGGTCCACTACCTCCTTCCTGAAGCTAGGACTTTCTGGAAGAGAGACCAGCGCCAAAGTTACCTGCGGCTCTTTCGGCTTGTGTGTTGCCCTAACCCAGTACTGTACAGAGATGGCAGTGTTCGTTCAGGACTAGCGGCAGGACCCTGACAGACTTGCCAACGTCGACTGAAACGATCGCTCTTCCACCTGACGTCAACCCATCAACCTCCTGCCCGGCATGCTAGTCACGTGCATTATTCATACCCCACGCTTAAACACCCGTCCCAGCGTCCTTTGCGCGAGAGCCACGTAGCGTGACAGCCCGGGTAGCTTCGGTGCGGGACTGGTGCTGGAACTGGCCGGGGGAGACCGCGACGGTCGCAGACAGGACGATTCCTGCAAGCGCTTTGCATAGACTCTGCAGAGTTCTGGCACTGAGTCTACGAGTGATTCCGCCATGCGACAACTCTCCGCCATGACATCTTCTTGACACAACTGGCCAGCGTTTTTGAGGAATTTGCTTGATAACAGAAGTTAGTGGTCGTGTGAGTATTTATGTGCTTCGTAACAAAAGTTGTACTTACGTGAGTGTAAGTGTTAAGGGCACTATGGTCCACGTTTCGGTTCTCTGACTTGGAACGGTTGAAGTGGTAATCAGCCTGCATGGAGTTTCTGGTTGACTAATATCACACCAGGGGTAATTTCAAGTCCCAAAGTTGACTTGTGAAGGAATGTTGTTACGAAACGGTTACTTTTGTGTCACCTTGTGTTCTCTGCTTCTTTTTTCTTTTTTTTCTTTTTTTTTGACACTGGTTCCTCCAAGTTACAATGTTGGGACTTGAAATGGTTGAAGCGATATTAAGACGGAGTGTATGATTGGCTAACTGCACAATGAGTTAAAAGTTAAATCATGGAAGGGGGCAATAGCAAAACAGTTACCTTTGCGTTACCTTGTCTTGCAGGTTTTTTTAAGGATCGGTTCCAGAGGTCGGACAGTACGTGTCATTCTGTTGCTTGAGTAGCGGGTAGTTTTGACTCGTCATATTGTGCTCCACTGTCGATCAGCATGCTTTAAAAAAAATTACATGTATTTAATTCCATTTGTTTTGTGAAGTTTTTGTTGTTGTTGTTGTTTTGCTGGTTGATGGTGGTTATAGGCCATTTGAACGTAAGCAGTCACAACTAAACAACTAAACAGATGCGCTTTTGTTGTCTAAACACCCCTTTTGCAATGAAAGTTTTTGCATCTTACAGATAAATACGCTATCATCCCTTTTCTCAAAAAAGGCCGGTTTCTCTGAAAAATACTTCAAAATTAATCGTGCTTCACTTAGCCGAGTCTTAAATGTGTAATTCATTTGCGTATTGCGAAAGATTTTATTAAAAACCTTCTTTTTACTACGTGGGAGTCAATGTTTTATTTGTGCCTCATGGTATGATTGTTTGTATAAATGCATACTAGTTCACTGTCAAAAGTTTCTTTTTGGTTGTTATGATTTACCAATCGCAGGAACAACATGTACCTCTGCGTGTGCTACGGCATGTTAAAAAAAACCCCACGAAATAGAACTCCGCAGTGAGCAGGTTATTTCAAGCTGCCTACCAAAGGATGAAGAACTCCCCAAAGTGGGGGGGAAGTGTTTTTCGAACAGATGCTGTACTAAAAGACGCACGGTGAACCCTTTGTACACTGATTCTGCCATCATATGTCTGATGTTAGCTGCCTGGAACCCTCGCGGTGACACCGGTTACCAACCTGCCTTCCTCTGCCCCCCCCCCCCCCCAAAAAAAAAAAAAAAAAAAAACAACAACAAAAAACAAACAAACAAACAAAAACAAAAAAACACCAAACAACAACAACAACAACAACAAACAACGACAACAAACAAACAACAACAACAACAAAAACAAACAAACAACCAAACAAACAAAACCAGCCCCCCAAAAAACCCGGACGCAACGGTAACCAACGGAATTAGAAACCGTTTCCGAGGGTGATCACTTCTTGTGAAAAACCCGGTAACAGCTAGCAACGGTGGAACAGAACGAAGATTTCACACACTACTGACTGTTACAACTATAGTGGCAGCGCGGCAGTGGGGACTGGAATCTTGTTACGACTATTGTCGTAGCTCGGGCAGAAGGAGTTAAATCTCAAAACATCCCTGTATAACCGGCCCCCGTAGTGTAGTGGTTAGCACTTCGGACCACGGACCGAGAGACCCGGATTCGAGTCCCAGCCGAGGCAAGCGGGATTTTTCCTATCTAGGTCGGCTCCTACCCAGAGCGGGTGTGCTATGGGCCCAATGGGGAGGCTGTTGCCACACAGCCGAGATTCACCCATTTCACGGGTGCGACTTTGGGGGTGCTTCCCTTGGTATGATACGTCTTATGATGTGGATGATTACACGGCCGGCACCGCAGGTGCCGTAGTTCCCGGGCCTGGTTAATGCCGGGATATTTATGACAGGAAGCGTGGAATGCGGCCCTGTCCCTCAGTCCCAAACCACACGGACCTCCATAGCATCATCTTACCATCATCCTCATCTCCATCATCATCGATAAGAAAATTGCCCCAGCTTGCCCTCCGTGGATTCCAGTTATGACCTGGGAGGAAAACCACTGGAACTGGCAAAGAGTTGGGGAAGCAACAACAACAACAACAACAACAAAAATACATCCCTGTATAAGACTCTGCTGACCGGTGCTTATTGATTTGTGTGTTGTGCAGATAGAATTTAGCAAGCCACAAGAACAAGACTCCCGACGCACCACACCCTCTCCCCTGGCTCCGAGTCGCAGCGATCCACAGTCACCATGGGGACGAAAACGAAAGACGGTTGCTGCAAGAAGTTCGCCAAGTTCCTCTTCTCCCACGTGGGACTGTGCGGCATGGTGGTCCTCTACTGCGTGGCCGGGGGCTTCATCTTCGAGCACCTCGAGAAGAACAACGAGGAACAGATCTGCTTCGAGTCGCTCAGTGAGTACAGCCCCATGGAGTCCAAGACGATCAACTCCACGATGAAGATCTTCTTCGACTACGGAGGCATCAGCACTGACGCCAACCGCGAACTGATGGAGGTACAGATCCGGTCCGTGCTGGAGACGTTCCGCAACAACACGCTGGCCATCGGCTATGACGGACGGGCGTGCAGCAAGTACGGACAGGAGGGAGGGCCCTCGTACGAGTGGTCGTGGGCGGGAGGGCTCATGTTCTCCGTCACTGTCGTCTCCACAATCGGTCAGTAACTCTCTCTCTCTCTCTCTCTCTCTGTGTGTGTGTGTGTGTGTGTGTGTGTGTGTGTGTGTGTGTGTGTGTGTGTGTGTGTGTGTGTGTGTGCTTTGCATTTTGTTTCTGGTTTTGCATTAGTCTTTTTTTGTTTTTTGTTGCTCAGTGTTGTATGTTTTTCTTTGCTTTTTGCCAGTAGTTCTTTTCTTTTGTAGCAACGGCAGATTGAAAATTAAGCATTGTATGGCTAAATCTTTTCCGTTGAAAAATTAGGTTCGTTCGTTCGTTCGTCTCTCTCTCTCTCTCTCTCTCTCTCTCTGATACACACACTTTTCTACCTCTCCGAACATATGCAAAAGGTGATACTCTAACCCTTTTGAGGAGGTACCTTTTGACCATGTTCGGTTTTGTCGAACAACCACAGAGTGTGTGTATCGGCTGCTCTCTCACCTAATACCTTCAGTCTTGCCCTGTTAATATCTTGTACAAATGACAAGGTCATGCAACGTTTTGCAGCTTACTTGTATAAGGCGTTTGAACGCGGAGATACTGTTCTCGGTTCATTATGTCTGTTGTATGGGGCGGTCGGTGGTCTAGTGGTTGTCTAGACTTGTCACCAATGCGAGAGGTCAGGGGTTCGAGCCCCACTCGGGGCAAAGAATTTTTCCTTCTCGTATGTGGCACCGTTCATTCGGGCCGATCGTCGGGGGTTCTCTCCGGGTACTCCGGCTTCCTCCCCCTCTGCTTTGGAAATGTTCAGCCCACCAAGTTTGAAAAATAAATGCATATCTAAATTCCGAAATTTAAATAGCTGAGCTGACCCTTCGCACCATGTGATTGTAATACGTTTATGTCTTGTGTGTGAGAGAATGTGTGTGATTCACGTGAGCGTGCGTGTTGGGTTTAGCTCGCGGCGCTTTGAGCCAAAATATTTGGGATAAAGCGCCTATATTAATGCGATTATTATTATTATTATTGTTACTGCAATACCGAGGGACGTGTGCATATGCCACCGTGATTATGTGAAACTTGCCTGTATTCATACCCACCAACCTTTGCATGGGCCCAACGGCCTACCAAGTGAAATAATTCAATTCAATTCAGTTCAGTTCAATTCTCTCTCTCTCTCTCTCTCTCTCTCTCTCCGGCTGGGGACAAATATTTGTTCTGGTCTCTTTGTCGTTGCCTCGTCTTACTGATCACCATTGTTTGGTGGAAAATGACGTTGAACGCTCAAGCATCCACCCACCAATGTGTCTGTCGTTTTCTTGTCAGTCTCGCTATTTTTGTCTGTCTCTGTTTCTGTCTAGGGCACCTGGGACAGCCGAATAGTAGAGCGTTGGACTTTCAATGCTCTGGTTGTGAGTTCGAATCCCGACTGGGAGCCAAATATTTGCTGTGGCTTTTTCCTCGTTGATCTGTCGTTGATATCACCCGTATGTGGTGGAAAAGGACGTGACATCCCCCCCCCCAAACACCCATCCACCCTGTATGTGCCAGTCTGTCCTGTTTTTCACCTTGCTATTCTGTCTGTCTGTCTGTCTGTCTGTCTCTTTGTCTATCTTTGTCTATCTTTGTCTATCTTTGTCTATCTTTGTCTGTCTGTCTGTCTCTCTGGTTACAACGACGAAGAGTTATTTTTTTTCTAATATCGTGTTGCCTTTTATTTTTCATTTTTGTCATAATTTCTCAAAACGCTGGCGAAGTTTGTTTTGGATTTTTTACTTTTCTTACATACATACACCAGTTTGCTTAACAACCATTTATGTGAAGTCTGCTGAGGACATCATTTATAATCGGGAAATGATTGAGGCTGATAAAAAATTTTCAACGTGGATTGCGTGAATCGTGAAAGCTATTACATAGCTTGGCCGTGCTGAGAAAAAAACAAACAAACCCATTGCATTGTTGGTTTTTGTCACTGTTTCCCACTCGTAATTCATTATAGAAGAGCGGGTTATTGAAAGAAATCGCGACAGTTTAGGCGACAAGAATAGATAACCATCCATCAAGCTGAAGAATCAATCCCCGGCTTCACGCAGCGGTTCACCAGGCCTCGTAAACAACCCTTGAACAAACAGCCTCTGAATCTCGCACAGTAGTGCCAACGGGCAGACCTGGACGCAAGGTTTCTTTTCTCGCTCGACTTCCGTCCATAATCCAAAGCATTTAGTTGTCTCCCTTGCCGCAACAAGCGCGCATTTTTCGTGGCAGAGCACAAAGTTGCCGCGAAAAATTCATGCATGCTGCGGTTCTCCACGGGGGACAACTCACGCAGGCAATAATCTCTGAAACAGGCTGAAAATGTACTGTGCTGGTGAATGCGTTAGAACTCACCGCTTCTATGCACACTGTGAAATAGCACGTTGACCACAAAGTTGTTCAGAACTGTCCACTTTCCTTGTCACCGAGCGTGTTTGTTTTTCCTTTGTAGTGATCAGTTGTCCCGGCTCAGGTCTCGGTTAGCCTGTTTCCGGTCATTACAGAGGATTAACGGAGTGATACCTCATGGTACAGAGTTGATGCCAGCACGGATAGGCATTAACGCTTTCAACGCTGGTCCATACAATACTATTCTGATGGATGACTGGTGTATGTGTGCGTGTGTGTTAATTATTATTTTCGTTTTGTCTTGTCTATTGTGTCTTAGCTGATGAATAGGCTGACAGGTGTGTGTCAGCTACTATTTTTCTGTTGTGTTGTTACACCACTCTAACAAGTTTGATGGTTCTTGCATGTTTATTTTTGTGGGTGGGTTTTTTTTTTTGTTTTTTGTTTTTTTTGGTGTTTTTTTTTTTTTTTTTTTTGGGGGGGGTCAGGAAAAATGAAAGATTTGACTTGAACTTACGAGCAGAAATTTGAACTTGTAAATTTAACGCAATTCCTACCAAGTAAGTTTGGGAGTTGCGCACCAATGGCCTCCCGAAAAAAAATTATAATCATAATGCATGGATTTAAATTTGGCTTGTTGGGAGTGTTGCACTTTGATTATACTCGTATTTGCTGCAGCAAGAGCCGTCAAGGAACCGTTAGTCTTGCCTGATTTTTGCATAAAGGGCCAGAACCGAAAAAAGAGTCAGTAGCGTGGAATACTCATGCGCGGTGTCAAATGTGCCATGGCGTGTGTTCAAAGACAGACTCTACATAACATTACTGAGGGGGCGGCTCTGCTTGAATTCTGTAGATATTTGTCCTGTGTTTCGGGTTCTGACGACACAGTATTGGGACGAAGCCGAAAAATCGCGTGCTCTCTGGTGGAAAATTATGATGGGCTTGGGACAGCCCGGCGCAGGCTACCTCAGAGCTGAGGTAGATGTTTCGGCTTTGTCCCTAGCCCGAACAGAGACGATGTGAGTACAGACGTGGTTCTCGACTACCCTTTCAGCTTGTGGACACCGTGAGCACTGTGTGCGCTTGTGTGAAATGTGCTATATCACACGCTCTTGTAGGGTAATTCACTATGACACAATCCTCCACCAAGAAAACCTTCATTATCACGTCAGCAATTGACGACTCCACTCTTGTCAATCAAAGGAGACGAGCCCCCAGCATTCAGCCAGTCGAGTGCCGCGGCATAATGAGCAGAACACATGGCATGGTGTGGCGGCAAACTTTCTTGCCAGACATTACAAACAGAGATGCACGCGTAGTTCGATATGACTGAAACGTGGACAGAAAGCAGTAGGTTCAATGACGTCATTGTAGGAAAAGGACCATTACGTCAAACTCCTTCATCTTGAAATCACCCATTAAAAAAACATAAATAAATAAATAAATAAATAAAATAACGTCATGGACGTACTGTGTTTTGCCAATACAGGACAGAGAAAAGGGGTGGAGCGTTGGCCTCAGGGCTTACCGAGTTGGGTCGTCTATTGTGCCCTGTACAGAAATAAAGCGGGAAAAGAAATCTCGCACGCGCGTCATGAATTTGTCATTACCCCCGACATTCGCTCATTCGTGTAGACATGCGCAGCTTCCGGTATTGACAACGAGCACAAGGAATACCTCCCTCTCTAGAGAGTTCGCATTGTGCACGTGTCATGTCAGGCGGGATGGGAGACGAACACGGGTTATCGACGAGGTTGGGGGGGAGCAGAAACGATTCCGACAGTGGTGGCGGTGAAAACAGCATCACCCATTACAGTCTCATGGACCGGAGGGGAACACGCCGGTCCATACCTTTTGTAATAATAATAATAATAATAATGAGTATTGTATAGGCGCTTTACCAAATTTCATGAATCGGCTCAAAGCGCCGCGAACTGAACCCAACACGCACGCTGACGTGAATCACACGCATCCTCTCACCCACTGGACATGAAACACATTACAATCACGTGGTGCGAAGGATCAGCTCAGCTATTAAAATTTCGGAATTTAGAGTTGCATTTATTTTTCAATGTTGGTGGGCTGAACATTTCCAAAGCAGAAGTGGGGGGGGGGGGGAAGCTGGAGTGCCCGGAGAGAACCCCCGACGATCGGCCCCAATAAACGGTGCCACATACGAGAAGGAAAAATTCTTTGCCCCGAGTGGGACTCGAACCCCTGACCTCTCGCATTGGTGACGTCCACTAGACCACCGACCGCTGTGTTGTCAGACACCTGCCGGGGTTTCCCTTCTCCGCGCTGATAGAGTTAAGATTCTGAAGCAGACGTGGACACAGTAAAATCAAAACTGAAATTTAACCTTTAACTTTTAAGGCCGTTCTTAACCAGACGAACTTTTGGTTCGCGAACTAGGTTCGAAGAGTACGGCGAACTAGATTCGCGCACGTTGTTTCTTAACCGACCGAACGCTTCTTCCCAAACCCTGGTTCGAAAGGTTCGCCGAACTAGGTTTGAAGTCTGCACAGCGTGTCGTGGGAACCCTCGCGATCCTTTGGCCGATCCTGCGCTCTGATTGGTTGCTCGGGGGAGAGCCGCTGTTGTGCGCATGTACAAAGTTGAGGAAAATGGCGGACGGCATGGCGGCTATCGACTCACTTGACATTTCCCTCTCTTGCGCTCTTTTCCTCTTTTCTCCTGTTCCTCGGCTTCCAAGAGTTCACTCAAACGATAACTACAGCAAATGCCTCGTCGTCTCGATCTACGAAGGCGGCCATTTTGGTTGTTTACGATTGTCTCAACTCTCGCCTTGTCACGGTTTGGGCGATGACGTATGCATATCATTAACGGTCGGTTAAGAAAGAGAACTAGTTTGGCCGAACCTCTGGAACTACGTATGTGTGCGCGCTCGCCCTATTCGCATACAATACACAGTTCGCCGAACAAGTTCGCCGGACTGGTGGTTCGCCTGGTTACGAACGGCCTTTAAAGAGGCCGAGCCAGACCACCCCTGCCCACTGTATGATAAAACTGGCTAAAGAGGACAAACCACTGCACACCAGTAGGAGCCACTTCAGAGGCCACTATTACGCAAGGCTTGGGCCTTTCCAGTTCGGGTAACCCATGAGTGATCGGGGAAGTCACACCTTCCATTAGAGGGACGCTCTGCCTAGGCCCGAGACCACTGCGGATTGCATAATAGTGGCTTGAAGTGGCTTCGAAGTGGTCTTAAGATTTCAAGTAAAAGTGATATATTTGCATGGGCGTTTAAGAGTTAATTAAAGGGGTAAATTCTAAGATTACTAGGTTTCACAGGGGGTTTTGGTCTGTTCGTTTGTTGTTGTTTGTTTGTTTGTGTTTTGTTTTTTGGTTTGTTGTTGTTGTTGTTTTGCTTTTGTTTGTTGTTGTTGTTTGGGTTTTTTTTGTTTTGTTTTGTTTGTTTGTTTGTTTTTTGGGGGGAGGGTGGCTGTGTTCGATCCTGCGACTGCTTGAATGTACTGTATAGCTGTTTTACTGTTGTAGTTGAATGTATGTAATGTATGTCATGAAATGCCAAAAGGATAAATTTGAAAAAAAAAAGTTTTTGGAACAGTTACGCTTCTGTGTGCGCTCGAAATAAACCCTTTAAAGAATAAGTAGAGCTCTGAGCGCAATACGCTGAAGTGAGAGTGAGAACTGCAACGGCCCAAAGCTATGCTAGTCAGCTCCGAACGATTTGTTAGCTAATAATTATATGTCGGAACACACACACACACACACACACACACACACACACACACACACACACACACACACACACACACACACACACACAGAACGAGCGAGCGAGCGAGAGAGAGAGAGAGAGAGAGACAGAGAGAGAGAGAGATTCAATTTTCTGATCGAAGCTGTTTGTAATCATCATTGCTGCGCACAGTAATGGGCGAGAATGCGTTTAAACGTTATCGAGAATTCCCCCAAACTCACGTTAAGCTCTGTGTGACTTCGTGCATTGCTGACTGTAATCCTCCATACCTTGCGTTACTCGACCAAACCAATCTAGTTCCATTAGGAGGCTCGGTTGCCATGGCTGACACAGGACAACCCAAACCCCAGAGCAAATACAAAAGAAACCTTGCTGCGATCAATCGCAGAAGATCTGTGGCGAAACGAAGTTGTCGGGGGGGGGGGTGGGGGGTGGGGGGGGGGAAGCTAGAGTTCTTGGACTCATTTAAAACACACACACACACACACACACACACACACACACACACACACACACACACACACAACACACACACATTTTGTACCGCGCACGAGTATCCCACGTTTTTGGCTCTTTTTCGTTTTTCGCCCTCTATGCGAAGATCAGGCAAGATTAACGGTTCCTTGACGGCTCTTATTGCAGCAAATATGATCATAATCAAAGTGCAACACTCCCACCACGCCAAATTTAAATTCATGCAGATATTAATCAATTTTGATTTTTATTATTATTATTATTAAAGCCACTTGTGCACAACCACAGACTTACTTGGTAGGAACTGGAACCAAGCTTTAAAGGGAGTCAACTCTCACAACTTTTGTTTCACTCTCTGGAGCACAGAGTCTTTCAGTGGAAAGTACCTCTGTGCACAGTGGGGAAATGGCGCTCACTGCGCTACCGTGACGGGCCTAAATTGTCTCGGTGCTCTCAAACACAAGGTCGCGCACTATGTCATCCTTGACCAGCTTTGAACCCAGAAGGATCCTCAGTGGCGCAAGTGATAGCAGGCTGTCTTCAGAGTGAAAGTAGGCGTGTTTCTGAATCAGAGACATACATAACATGTCTCTGTCTGAATGGACAGATCTATTATTACATTCAGTCTTAGAGCACGGGTGTGTATGCTTTTGTAATCGTCTCTTATTCCACCACAAGGCAGGTACGTGATCGTCTGCACCGTGCAATAATACTTGCCTGTAGAGTGCAACACCCTTGCCTGTCAGAGTGCAACCCCCTTGCCGTTTACTCACATCCTGTTGGATCAGTGTACCACGTAAACAGTGCCATCAAAGCGCAACAATAATTGTCCGCTGGCAAAGATTTTGCCCAAACGAAAAGTGGTCGGATATTCAAGACTTCGTTTCAAATCGAATCATATGACACACAAGTCTCTGCTTTTCTAAAAAAAAATTCGCCATTTTGAAAATGGCGCTGGGTGTAAGCAGTCACATTTTCACGCCCCGCCGAAAAGGGACTGCACTCTGGAGTCTACTTTTGTTTTAGACTCCAGAGTGCAGTCCCTTTTCGGCGGGGCGTGAAAATGTGACTGCTTACAGCCAGCGCCATTTTCAAAAATGGCGATTTTTTTTTTTTTTTTAGAAAAGCAAAGACTTGTGTGTCATATGATTCGATTAGAAACGAAGTCTTGAATATCCGACCACTTTTCGTTTGGGCAAAATCTTTGCCGGCGGACAATTATTGTTGCGCTTTGATGGCACTGTTTACGTGGTACACTGATCCAACAGGATGTGAGTAAACGGCAAGGGGTTGCACTCTGACAGGCCAAGGTGCACTCTCTGGGGCACAGAGTCTTTCAGTGGAAAGTACCTCTGTGCACAGTGGGGAAATGGCGCTCACTGCGCTAC
The DNA here is from genome assembly GCA_018292915.2 of Batillaria attramentaria. Taxonomy (NCBI): domain Eukaryota; kingdom Metazoa; phylum Mollusca; class Gastropoda; family Batillariidae; genus Batillaria; species Batillaria attramentaria. Next base: position 208,686 of record JACVVK020000414.1, on the reverse strand, counting down.
CGTGACGGGCCTAAAAAATTGTCTCGGTGCTCTCAAACACAAGGTCGCGCACTATGTCATCCTTGACCAGCTTTGAACCCAAAGGGATCCTCAATGGCGCAAGTGATGGCAGGCTGTCTTCAGAGTGAAAGTAGGCGTGTTTCTGAATCAGAGACATACATAACATGTCTCTGTCTGAATGGACATATCTATTATTACATTCAGTCTTAGAGCACGGGTGTGTATGCTTTTGTAATCGTCTCTTATTCCACCACAAGGCAGGTACGTGATCGTCTGCACCGTGCAATAATACTTGCCTGTAGAGTGCAACACCTTGGCTAGACTCCAGAGTGCAGTCCCTTTTCGGCGGGGCGTGAAAATGTGACTGCTTACACCCAGCGCCATTTTCAAAAATGGCGAATTTTTTTTAGAAAAGCAGAGACTTGTGTCATATGATTCGATTTGAAACGAAGTCTTGAATATCCGACCACTTTTTGTTTGGGCAAAATCTTTGCCAGCGGACAATTATTGTTGCGCTTTGATGGCACTGTTTACGTGGTACACTGATCCAACAGGATGTGAGTAAACGGCAAGGGGGTTGCACTCTGACAGGCAAGGGTGTTGCACTCTACAGGCAAGTATTATTGCACGGTGCAGACGATCACGTACCTGCCTTGTGGTTAATAAGAGACGATTACATAGAGTTTTCACAATGAGGTGCCCCCGATTACGGAAAATACACCACACGAGTTTGTTGATTTCGACCGTAAAACTGCGAGTTTTAACGAGCAGTTTTACGGTCGAAAGCAACAAACGAGTGTGGTGTATTTTACGTAATCGGGGGCACCGAATTGGGAAAATTATTTATACCACGTCTCTACCTACATTTCAAGTCTTTGATTTGAAAGCTGACATCGGCAATCCAAATGCTTCACGCGACATCACTGACTGAGGTGCTTTACCTCGCTTTGTCCATAGGCTTTGAGAAGTCAGCTTTTCCGTTTCGAAACCTCCGTCTTAGTAGAGAACTGGAACTAGGCTTACGCTTGTCACAAACACGACCGCTTGTTGATAACACGCAGCAAAAGATCAACAATTCCACGTCAAGCGACTGGCAAAGCTCCTTCGTCCCCATTTCCGTACGAAGTCGAACTACGTCATGTCGTGACGTAAATTATTCTTTAGTCCCTTTTCGCGTCACATTGTGACGCAAATCCTTTCACCAGAACACACTGCTAGGGGTAATACCTGTTCACTCTTTAAGGCGATGTCACACTGAAAACAAGTTTCCCTGCTACGGTCAAGACATTCCTACCTTACTAGACACCCTTTTCTTGTATGTAGAACTTCAATGCGTATGAAATACCTCTGGATGGGGTTTCTGGGTAAAGTCGATGTCTCTTTTCCTTAAACATACATGTTGACTGAGCGGATACGGGAAGGTGTCACTTGACACTCCGCACGGCGGCTTTCATTGGTTGAAACACAAAACATGTTTTCGGATTTTAGGGCAGGCTCTAAAACTGAAAACACGATCGAAACAGTGTTTTGAAAACATTGTTGTGAAGTATGTCACACGACAAAACACACTGTTTCGCAGCGAAACATCTGAAAACAATGTTTACAAGTGTTTTTGCCCTCTCGTGTGACATGGCCTTTAGGTACAGCCATAAAATTCACGCGTGGTTGTCATGGGTACAATGTTTATACCACATGTGGTGAATTATGGATTTTATACCATGACTTGTAATAGTGGTAGAGTGGTATAAAAAAGCATACACACCCGTGCTCTAGGACTGAATGTAATAATAGATCTGTCCATTCAGACAGAGACATGTTATGTATGTCTCTGATTCAGAAACACGCCTACTTTCACTCTGAAGACAGCCTGCCATCACTTGCGCCATTGAGGATCCCTTTGGGTTCAAAGCTGGTCAAGGATGACAGTGCGCGACCTTGTGTTTGAGAGCACCGAGACAATTTAGGCCCGTCACGGTAGCGCAGTGAGCGCCATTTCCCCACCGTGCACAGAGGTACTTTCCACTGAAAGACTCTGTGCCCCAGAGAGTGCTTTTGTTTTCATTTCTTTTACGGTAAACTAAGGAGTGACAACTCAACCGCAAAAAGAAGAGTTGTCGGTGCTAGTTTGTCCCCCCCTCCACCCCCCCCCCCCCCCAAAAAAAAAAAATAAAAATAAATAAATAAAAATAAAAAATAAAAAAATCCGGATACCTGGGCCTAATTTGTTTTCAAACATTTGCACACAAGTTTAAACACAGTCCATTCTCGCGTCTGTTTATTTTGAATAGTCATGGATTATAGAGGGGTGACAAACTGAATCGCAGAATATCTGTGACAACAAAAAAAAAAAGGTGTCAGTTTTAGTTTGTCGGGAACAAAATCACGCAGCATTCTTTGGTTTATTTTTAGGTATTAAAAGAATCTTTCTAGCATCTATTCTTTTAAAGTTTAATAATTAACTTTGGGGTCACAAATGAATCACAGAAGATCTTTGACCGAAACAGGTTGCTGGTGTTAGGTTGTCGACAAAATATAGGAAATAGGAAGTGTTCTTGGGTCCTTTTTTATCTAAGGCAGTTAGACAGAGCTTTTAAGGGTGTTTTAAATTTCAGAATGAACGTAGGGGTGACAACTCAGTCGCAGAGGATGACGTTTCTCGGGAAAAAAAATCGGTCAGGGCCCGCACGAAAGAGTCGGGGTTAGGGAGTTTAGCCCCGGGTTAGAGTCTAACCTCGAAATAAATTAGCTCTAGGGTTAATTTTTCTGTGTTTTTTTGTTTTGGTTTTTTTTGGGGTTTTTTTTTTTAATCAGGAAGCGGGTCCATTCCAGCAAGGTGCCTATGCCGTTATAGAAGGATTTTTGTCTTTCTTTCCTCGCTTCCTTTTTTATTTATTTTTGTTTTGGGGTTTCTTTTGTCCTAGTCTGGGTTTGGCCCGTAGCCGTGGGTTAAATTAACCTCGAGTTCTACATAAGGGCCCTGGTTTCTTTGGATTTGCATCTGTTTTAATATCTGAGTATATTATTGAACAGTTTCTGTCTGTCTGGTCGCCGTAAAATCTAATTTGGAGTTCTCACTTCGCAACCATAACTGGTGGCTGCACTCAGGGAGACCCTGGAAAGAATCTGGCAGAAGAAAATCTCGGAAAATCGTCAAATTATCCACCTTTTCCACTTGTTTTCAAAACATTTACTGTATGATAAATCCCTAGAATTACCGGTCCACGAGAAGTTCAGGTCGGCGACTTCGCATGGCAAATTCTTATTACCTCCCATCGCGCGATCTCGGCAAAGCCGGGTACATCTGCTAGTAATGAATAATATTATGGGGGCGTCGACTGAATGGCAGAAGATGTGTGGCAAAAAGAAGTGGTGGTTGGTAGTCTCTGGAATCAAAATTAGCCAGTGTCTGACTCTGTCTCTGCCTGTCTGTCTGTCTGTCTGTCTGTCTGACGACCACCATCGACAATCACCAGCACAATGAGAGAAAAAGGGTGAATACACCCCCCCCCCCCAAAAAAAAAAAAAAAAAAAAAAAAAGGAAACCTACCAACACACCCTGTCAACAATGCATCACAAAAAAGCGATTAGTTCCGTCGACTCTATCAATGCAGGAACTGTGTGTGCAACATATTATGCTAAAGGGTTAGGTTTCCTCTGGCGCCCACGTATTGGCCCGTCGATAGCAGTCGATGGCAGTATGGGCATGCAAATGAACCTTTAACACACACATTTCTACAGATGGAAGCTCATAACTTGACAGAGGGAGAGAGAGAGAGAGAGAGAGAGAGAGGGGAGGTGAAGGGGAGGGGGGAGGGAAGGGGGTGAGTGTCAGACAATCAGCTGAATGCGTTGATAATTTTCCTATGAATGTGTTAAAGTCAGATTGTGTTCAGCCGTTCTATTAAAAACTGAAAAAAGTGATGGACACTGAAGGTGTGTGTGAGGTTTAACTGGGTTCCTTGAGGGTTATCTTCTGAAGAGATTCACCAAGATAGATACTACACTTTCGGGGAATTTCATTTTGTGAAACTGAAGTCAGTGGACTGATATAAAAGCACATAGAAGGAAGTAAGTGTGAAACGCGTCTTACTCTGTGAAAAGCATCTGGAGTAACAAAACTGTTTCATTTTTCTCTTTGTTTAGATGACGATGACGAAAGCGATGATACTGAATGATGATGATGATGATTAGATGCACTGCTAGTAATGAAGATCAGTGATGGTGTGCACAAGAAAACCGTGGCTAGAGGAAAACATGTTGAGGATTCCGCTTATTGGGCGTTTACTGTTCACACATCCATAATCGCGGCCTTTTCTTTCCACAGGAGCTCGAACTGCCGTTAAATTTTACATGCCGACATTTCCTAAGCACTAACACTGACTAATGGATATTCAGTAAATGGCTCGTTTCGTGACTTATCGTCCGGTGAAACTTTTAAAAACACCCCACGACTGAAAAGACAATTCGCTGTTCTTCATTTTAAAAGTGTTCTAATGCCACCCCCAGTAGATGTGACGTCAAAAAGAACAAAAGAGAAGCCGCTAGTCAGAGGTTTCCATTTTGTCTACCAGCAGAGGGAACCTTTTGAATGCCGCGAGTGTAAATAGCAACACCCTAGTAAAAGCTGACCGGACGATCGAACCGCAAAGGCTGCCGGGATACACGCGCCTGAGGGGTGTCTAAAAATGCGGACCATTCAGAGCTGTATTGACGGAACGAAACGCTCCTCGGTTCTTGGTTCGCTGGATATCGATTGTTTTAGATTGCACGGGTTTTGTTTTTTTTGTGTGACAGCAACCGATTTTTTGATAGCTTCCCTGTATATTTAAAAGAAAAACAATCGTATGCGTTTTAGCAGTTCAGCTGTTATTTATTTATCTGGTTACTTTTTTATGTATTTATTTATTTGTTTGTTTATTTACGTATTATGACCCTTTCTGTAGTCCCTATCTGACTAGTTGAGGCAGTCGTACGTTGTGTCTGCAGAAACTTTGTACACTGATTACATTGAGTGAAATATGGCTTTATATATAGGTAGCATGTCCGACTGTAGCACTCACGTGGTAGACCGGAAAAAGACTTTAAATTCCCAAACACCCACCCCCACCCACCCGATTGTAGCACGTGCATAACTCAACACCCGTCACTGGGTCACTGTAAATAATGGGCGCGATTCGAGTTCGAGCTGCTATTTGTTTTACCGAGTTTCCTGGCTTCCGGGCTGCCCATCGGGGTTTCTTTCTGGGTCCTCCGGCTTTCCTCTCCCATCAAAATTCGAATAGGTACGTGGCTGGTGCTGCACCGACGGCGGCGACGCGCTTCTCCCGGCGAAAACATTTCGAGTCAGTTCAGGGGAGCCGGGCCGGGTGGCCGAATGGTAGAGCGTTGGACTTCTAATGCTCGGGTCGTGAGGTCGTATCCCGGCTGGGGCCAAATATTTGTGCTGGCTTTTTCGTCGTTGCCCGTCTTTGATATCACCCGTTTGTGGTGGAAAAGGACGTTAAATCCCCAAACACCCACCCACCCACCCTCGAGTCAGTTCATGATTAGGATGATGAAGCTAGTTATTTAGGGCTTTACGCCGCGCAAGCTACAAAGACTATTCCGCGACTAATAGGATGATGAAGCAGTAAAATAAAACATTTTTTTTTAAAATGAAGAAGAGGGTGAGCGGGAGTTTAACGTCCTTTTCCACCACGTTTGGGTGAGTTCAAAGACGGGGCAACGAGAAACAGACCAGAACACATATTTGGCCCCCAGCTTGGATTCGTACTCACGATCTGGGCATTGCAAGTCCAGCGCCCTGCCATTCGGCCATCCCCGCTCCTCCAACAGATGTAAAAGCAGAAGAAGAAATGTTAATGTTTGAAATCGTCTAGGGAAAAAAATCGACGCAGTTTGGACTTTGTGTTTTGCTCATGCGATCTTCTAGTGCGGCAACACTGACCAACACTGGCTGAAACTGGTGCCTTGTTTACCTGTTGCACGCCTTTGTTATTGGCAATTACGCCACCGGAAGTCGTTGCAGCGGCCCGTGGCGGATGTTGCCACCGTCGTCCACATGGGCCATTTGATTGGCCTAGCCTGCAAACGCCAATACCTGTCACACTGACACACAACTTCTCCATTCTCCTTTCGTGTTTCTTCTCCTCTTTTAAGAGAAAACAGCGTTGGATTCCCATACTG